>JAAEAF010008231.1:0-48567 GCA_011037195.1 Triatoma infestans | reverse complement strand
GCGTATCATATCCATCACAACCTCTCTGAGAATACTTCTTTGTACACCAGTAACAATCGTTACTTCTGAAAGAAGATTCAGCAAACTAAAAATTATATAAAACATAAAATTTTTAAGATCAAATATGAATCAAGATCGACTTAGTTGTTTAAATTTACTTTCTAAGGGGTACGATAAATTTGCCGAAACCGAATTTGACTGTCATTGTGTCATTGAAGATTTTGCTAACTCTAAAGCAAGAAAAATTCTATTAATCTAATAAAGATTTTTTTTCTTTATTTTTATGTAAATTGTGATAATCAATAGTGGTGTATAACTTTTAAACAATGTAATTTAATTTTTTTTTTGTTTTGAACATAATAAATAATCATTCTGGTGGGTTATACCTATTACTTTTTAACCTTACAGGTTTACCTTACCAGGATCGAAAACTTTTATTTTTGAGAACGGTATTGTTTTAGATGAAAGAGTAAATTGAACCACGTCAGATTGCAAGTTTACAAGGCGTTTACGCTAATAGGCTCATTTTTGTTGACTGGCCAAAGACGCTTTATTTGCTAGTTACGCCTCTGAGAGTTTGGGTTACTTATTTATTATAATACTGTCTAGTCTTAATATAAATTGATAGAATTTGGGTTTGGAAATGATGTGTTTATTTATATTTTTGCCTATTCATGTGTATCCATATAAAAGTGTAATAAACAACGTTAACCTAAACATGGAAATTATTTAAACAAAATAAAAACCTTTGAAAAAATTACATAAATTTGTTCATCAAGGAATTTTCATAACCATATGGTATTTATTGAAATTTTTATTATTTATTTATTTTGTAGGATTCTAGAAAATAACGATAACTATTGTTTATAAATAGCATAAATATATTAAACAAAAAAAAATAGCAAAAATGCTTTACAGATTAGAAACACTGTCCAGGATTCCAAAGATTTTAATACGTCAAGAATGTTCAATATTAATGTATTTAATACCTAAAAGAAATGCTAAAGATATAAGATTCGGTGCGAATGCTCGGCAGATGATGCTTCAAGGAGTGGATCAAATAGCAGATGCTGTTAGCCTTACTTTAGGACCCAAGGTGATACTTACATTTATGATTGTTAAAATGATTAGTTTTGTTTCTTTTAAGTATTCCACACTCAACTTTTTTAGTCAGTAAGCGTCCATTTTACGTTTACTCCGAGTAAGATAATTAACTGCATCCATTTTTCCATTTGAGTAACTCTTGATCTGTAGGTAAATACCGGTCATAAGTAATTTTGTCCTAATAATATTGAATTATTAAAAAAATTAACAGCAATAATTTTTTTTTTTAATAAAGTAAGAAACCCGACGGAATTTAAAAATTATTTTAAAACAAAATAGTAAATTAATAACTTGTAAAAAGTGATTGTCTAAATCTCTTAAAACCCTATTAACCTATCCTATTTAACTTGCTTAGAGTGCATTTTTGTAAACCAACCTCTCTCTTCAACTGAAGTAATTTAGTAGTTGACCAGTGGACATTTAATTTTTGTAGAACTATAGAGAAATTCACATTATAAATTTTCGCTCTTTCTTATTATAATATTTATGCACTTTTTGTTTTTGGTAAGCAAATAGAACCATAAATTAGCTATTTTTTCTTTTACAATTAACATTATATTTATTGCAATATGAGTTACGATTACATTATATTTATATGAGTTACGACTGAGCAGTATCCGAACAGAATATTGTAACGTTTTTCCTTCTGAACTAGCTACTGCAACTAGTTTCTAAGTGGGTTCGTTTAGATAAAACACTCTAAACTTCAATAAAAAAACACCAATTTATTGTATAACACAATAAATTACAAATAGAGCACTTATAATAATTAATACACAGTTTAAACCAACAAAAGTTCTCCTATTCACTTTTTCGTTCTCCTATTCACAAACGCGCACTCCATTTGTAACAAGACTCTCTCTACTCTAGCTGTTGTACTGTTTATACCGGTGGAGAAGGGTCTGGAAAGTTCTAGAACATTCCAGAAAGAGCTAGAACGTCCCACCAGCGCTTCCTAGCGGCCACTAGGAAGTACTGCTTTCTCTCCTAGATGGCACCAGTTGCTCGTTACAATATATATACTCCCCTAAATTCAAGGCCTGATATTGCTCTCTGTTGAACGTGTACTGCCTTAGTTTCTATTCTTGTCCAATGGAATATATATAATTCAAATAGTTGAGCATTGAATAAATACTCATTTTTATACATTACACATAAATACAGTGAAATTACAAGTTGTTATTAAAGAGGCCTTAGCTACAGGCGGTGCTGTAGTGCGCAGGTGACGACGAGATAGTCAGTAAAACACTATGGGCTCCACAGATTTGTATCATGCTTTACTCATTTCTCGTATTCAAATTCTAAAGTAATTTTTAATTTCCCAATTTGCCCTCTGTAAAGTGATTACAGCGAAGGATATTCTTTCCGATTTCTCCAGCGGGTACTTAAAACATTAAAGACCCAACCCCATGGAGTCTATAGATTTTTATCAGCTTGTTGCTAGCCAGGATGCCATTAATTACTTTCTCTTACTTTTTTCTAGTAACAGGAAGTATTGCAATTGTGTCCATGTGCTATTTTAGTTTATTTGTTTCTTTTTCTATAAACTATATAGAATATTACATGAAAAAAAGAATATAGAACAAAACTTCCCTTGTAAATGAAAAATAAAAAATAAAATTATTTTATAAAGACATGTACCATAGTCAATAGACCGTCGGTGGACTAGGTTGTACTATTATTATGAAAGGAAAACACAGTAACAGAAAATCATAAAACAGCAATTTTACGAAACACTGAGTTGGTAAAATTTAAAGAAAAACATAAAATAAAGAAGCAGAGAAGAAAGCTAAACATGGTTCATTTTGTACTGATACAAAGATTAACAGAAGGCCAGTGTCTACCATTTAACAAGATCATAGTGCCAGATACAGAAAGGCATTGGCTAGCAAGCATTTTAGTTTAATATACAATTCCTTCATCTAAATAATATTAATTAGAATGACATATATTGCAAAAGTTCCAAGTTTGAAAAAAATCTGTTGACTGAATCTTGTGCCTAGTATTACGTAACCTCTCTTCCAAAATACAACAAAGAATAGCAATAACCTCAGCCAGGAAAACAGTAGTCCACACCAAGAGAAACTGCTAAGTGATCTCCTGTCTCAAAATAGACCGCCGCTCCAGAACTACCATCCATTCTGGAACCGTACGTATTACCGGAGGTAATTATCAGATATACCAGAAAAACCCAATCTTCCCTAAAAGGTACCTGAACTGTAAGAAAACAAAAGTTTTCAACATTCTATTAGAAGAAAAACCTGTAATAGGGACCTTCAAAAGCATCTTGCGATGAATGGTAAAATGACCATATCGCTTTCTCTACCAAAAACGTGCATGTTTAATTCTATAGCCGGCTTTCATTGCCAGATTTTTCACCTACACAAAGAGCGGTGGGATTCCCAATAAAGTCTCCATAGCAGCTATCGGCGTGGTCTGCATGGCGCCGGATACCGCTAGACAAGCCAAGCGTTGAATATCCTCAAGCAGCAGTCTAGCGGATCTTCTCAATGCCACCACAGCTTCATATAACAACCTAGATTTAATTACATAAATTAATCCAAAACTTCATCTTGTCATTTGACGCTTTGTCTTAACATTGTACAACCACTATGTGCATGCCTAGAGAACCCTACTCCTTAAATAAATACCTTTCCAGTTAATTAAAGGTGGTTGTATACCTTTTCGACCTAGGGAATCTTCAAGTGCATTGGACGATACTCTGTCAAATGTCCCTTTAACATCAAAGAAACACCTTAAAGCAGATTCCTTTGTCTCTAGAGCAGATTCTATCATACCGACCAGACAGTGCAAAGCAGTCTCGGTCGATTTTCCTATTGTTGGCATGCTGGTTTGGATGATCCTTCAAAGGACCATCAGTAATATTCCTACCCACTAACCTTTCCAAATTTTTTAGGAGGAATGACATAAGACTTATAGATCTAAATGCCTTGGGATCATAGTAGTCGCTCCTACCTGGTTTAGAATGAAGACCATCCTAACTTCCCTCCACAATGTTGGTACTTAGACCACGGCTGGGCCATTTTGCACTCCGCAAACGACTCACATCAGCCCTGTATCATCAAGGAATGCCAGTGCTGAGGCGAGTCAAATTTCTGATCCCGCCTTCGGCTCCAGAATGTGGGCGCCAAATTTCAGGAATCAAACATTAAACAATCTTTAAAAATCCTTATCAACACCTTCGCCAGTACATCCCCCACCATTTTGTAACTGACAGAGATAAACTCTATCAGGTCCAGGTGACTTAAATGGTGAGAAACTTTGTACTGCCCAAACCACTCTATCTACAGTAACTAATTCATCCACAGTCGGCAATCACTAGGTTTTTGCTTCCTCTTACCAGCCGCAAACCTGTTAATATTCATATTATCCGGGAAATGGGTATTAAGCAGGAGCTGTAATGTCTCCATTTCTCGTCCTGTAAATGACCCGCCGAAATTTCTTAAATTACCTAACTGACAATCCTTAACCTTACCAAGAATCCGTACCAGCCTAGACGCCTCTTGAGTCGAATTTAGATCATGGCAAAGGATCTCCAGGAGTTTCTCTTGGCTTTTCTTAAAGCAATATATGCGTTTTTTTTAAGACTATTGTATCTATCCCATTATGAATCAGTTAGGACCGCCTTCCTGTTTGTTTTCATGTTTTTCTATCTAAGATGACTACCGGGGGTTCTTATTATCACTAACCAACTTGGGAGGGCAAGTCTTCTCGAATGAAGGCTTAATGTGAAAAACATAGTTTCCGCGTCATTGATTTGCTAGAAACCGACGTTTCGCCTATATTGCAATGAGCCTCTTCACGGTCCATATTGCAATATGGGCGAAACGTCGGTTTCTAGCAAATCAATGACGCGGAAACTCAAGTGTTTTTCACATTAGGCCTTCATTCGAGAAGAATAGTCCTCCCAAGTTGGTTAGTGATAATAGGAACCCCTGGTGGTCATCTTAGTTAGAAAAACTATGAAATCTGAAGAGACTCATTGCAATATGGGCGAAACGTCCGTTTCTAGCAAACCACTGACGCAGTCTCAACCCGGAAACTCAAGTTTTTTTTTTTATGAAAATGCTCGCGGAAACCTAAAACATCAAGACTTAATGTGTTCGTGAAGAATACCAGCTTCCCTATCCAATTCCATAATATCACCAAGAGCCTTGATTGGATAATCATTCTATCTACAAGAAGTCAAGAATAAGAATTCTAATCCTCCCTTCTGGGATTCCTTTAGGCAGCTAAGGTGATTGAATCAATCCCCAAACCAAACTGTGATCAGAAATGGAAGCCTTAGAACTTACCTTCCAGTCCCTAAGCAGATTACTAAAATTCCTTGAAGCAAGAGTAATAGCAATAACTTGTCTACTAATCTTAGTTACAAAAGTGAGTTCAGACTCCTATTTATAACCTTAACCTCCAACTCTGTATCCACCAAGAAGTTCATTACAGCGCGACCCCCTAGTATTGGCGTTGCTGCTGTCCCAGACAACATGATGTGTATTCGCATCACATCCTATAATTATAGGAGTATGACTGGTTTCCAAGAACTGCATCAAATCTACTAATTCTTGAGAAGGCTGACCTTAAGGGAAGTAGGCCAAGGCCACCACCATATCGAGACATCGACGATCAATCCCCCCCCCCCAGAGCACCCTCACCGCCCCCAAATCCCCGGAACAAAACTTCTGAGTAGAACGGCGCCGAAATCTCTACTACCGCAAACACATGCTCTAGGAGTGCCCTCGCCAATCGCAACAAACAGCCTTAGCTGCATTCAGACCCTTGAACTAATTGTTTATAAGTGTAGGGTTCTTGCATAAGTGTAAAACATGTATGCAATCTAACAATAAAGCGGCACAAATTAGCTGCTGCATCTTTACTATGTTGCAAATTTATCTGCACCATCTCTACCCTGTCAACTAACTCAGTGAGTGAGAAGTCAACTAGTGGAAGAAATTGACCTTTTGGCTACATGGGAGGCAGCAGACAGGTAAAAGATAAAGAAACATATGCCCTTACATACATTTTCTAAAAACCACTTTTTCGAACTCAGGAATGTCAAAACATATATTTCCTGTGATACCAGCGATCGCAAATATGACATGTTTGCAATACTTAAAATATAACAGTAAAAGAATAACTTAAATAAAAATAAAACGTTGACCCGACTTCTTGGAATATTGCCTTCATTTATTCTTATTCTTTTACAATTTGTTTATATTCCATTTATATTTGTCTAAATGTTTATAATTGTCATCAGGGTCGTTTTGTAATACTAGAGCAGTACAAATCTGATCCAAAAATCACAAAAGATGGCGTTACTGTTGCAAAAAGTCTTGATTTCAAGGACAGCATTTTAAATGTTGGCGCTAAACTTGTACAAGAACTCGCCGAAAATACTAATAAAAAAGCGGGTGATGGGACCACCACGGCTACGGTAAGTAATGTCATTATATAAAATTTGTACAATTAATAATCTCTAAATTAAAATGTCGATTGGAATAGGTACTGGCCAGAGCGATTGCAAAGGAAGGAATTAATGTTATCAATAAAGGAGCAAATCCAATAGAAATAAGACGGGGTATTTGTTTTTAAATGTATATAAGTATCCGCCAATAATAAAAATTATTTAAAAAAAACTGATAATAGAAAAAAATCTATTTTAAGGCATGATGATGGCAGTAGATGTGGCACAGGAACATCTCTTGAATATGTCAAAGGCTGTGGTAACGCGGGAAGAAATATTACAAGTTGCAACGATATCAGCAAATGGAGACATTAGTGTAGGACAGTTGATTGCAGAAGCCATGGATAAGGTAGTGCAAATAAAGACAAAAGTTTAGTCTATAATTACTATAAATTAAGAAGAGCAAGTTCGCTTGTTCACTCGGATTTGTTAGGTGGGGTAATGTGTGGCTCTAAATGGAGATGCCATTTCCACACTGTTCATTGTAACATGTGAAAGCCCGCAAAAACATTTTGGTAAAAAAGCAAAAGAATCAAGCCAAAATTTGAAGGTTATTAGAGCTACTGTTAGTAACGGTTACTCCTCTTATAATATTCCGACATAAATAACTGAACATTCAGAAGCACATTGTTATTATTATATCAAATCCCGTCAAGTAAATTGAATTAGTGTGATGGTGATGCAATATCGATACGGACAATGTCAATATTAAACTACATTGTTAAAGAATACAATTTTCTGGTATGAGATCAGGAAATAATATTGTCTTTTACTGGAAGCGATTGGAATTTAAATTTCAAATATTCTCAATGATAACTTTTAGACAGTATTATTTGTAATGTTTAACGTTTGCAAATGTTTATTAGGTATTACATATCTTTACTTTTTTTTTAATTTAAGCGCATTGCATCTGTGGTCATTGGAGCCTCCGAATCTTTATTATTATATAAATGTATATTATTATTCTGCGTCGGGATCCTGTATTTAATCCAATTAACAGGACGAACTCCCTTTGCTTAAAATAAATCGTTCTCTTTTACTTAAATGGAGGCAGACGGTGATGATGATCATAATTATTATTTATGAGCCAAAATTAAATTCAATTTATATTCTATTAACATAATGTGATAGGTTGGCAGAAATGGTGTAATTCTTGTTAATGAAGGAACAGCTAGTTATGATAAAATTGAATTGATAAAAGGAATGCAGTTTGATAGTGGATACATTTCGCCTTATTTTATTAACAATAAAAAAGGTAATATGTAAATTTGATTTATTTAATTTCTAAAAACGTATGAAATTTATTGACTGATTAACTAATGTAATGTCATCATCGATAGTCACACCTCTCTCGACTGTGTCATCGATAAAGACAATATCGACTTTTAACAAACTTAATTGTGAGACAACAAAATTTTTTGTAAATATATTTTATTAATTCAGGAAGGGATAATGCTTTAAAAAGGAAGACATTGGAATTTAAATTTGAAATATTTTGAAGCTACCTGGGCTTTTAGTTTGAAAAAATAAATCGACCCAAGAAAAAAAAGTCTGGCAATTCAGAATACAGTGACTCATACTCAAACAAAGGTAGACACAATATTTCAATATGGTTTTTGAGCTGTTTGACTAAAATTGTGATTTTTAAACATATTGTAACTATTATTTTTTTGTTTATTATGACGTTTATTATTTTAAAACTAAATTTAATCTATTAAAAAAAAAGTTAATCTTTAAAAAAATAAATATATTAAAAAATGTTATGACTTATAGTATATTCAAAAGTGGACAGCTGCTTATGAAATAACTTTTTACTCGCCAATGGCATATTAATTTTTTTTATTTTTTACTTCTAATTCTTCCTTAACTTGTCTTTATTCAACTGTCGGCAACGGAGGTTTACGGCTAATTCAACTGAAGCAAACAAGTATTGAAGTTGGTGAAATTGTAATTAATGATTATAAGATCGGTAATAGCATAAGAAAAATATCTGAAATTATTAAATGGCCACCGTCGACAGATAATAAAGAGATATAAAAATGAGGACAGGATAGTCGACAAGGTAAGCAATTCATTACGAAAAAAGTTAAGTGTGCAAATGAAAGATGACTTGCGAGAAATAGAAAAAGATCTTGTAAATGAGAACCAAATTGGCTACAGAGTTGTCAAACAGCAAGAGGTAAGTAGTGGTTGTGAAACTGCAATAAGAGAAATGTGAATATAATGGCCGGAAAGCTAAAAACAAGCTCAAGGTTAGTTTAAAGAAAAAAGAAAAGATGCTATTCGTCAAAGAATTGAAAAAAAAAGAAAATTTCTGGGATAATGTCATTTCTACGGGCAAGTAAATTTAATCTGATTTGTTCGGAAGGAAAGATAAATTTATGAAGAAAAGTGATTGAAGAGCTGATCATGGTGAACATTGTGCCGACTTAGAAGAATGGAGGAAGATCGGTGATGGCAGGGGGTTTTATGGCGGCCAATTGGGTGGAAAATCTGGTATTTACAGATAATAAAATGGACCAATAGGCTTACTTTGACATTTTTAAAGAAATATTTAAAAGAAAGTGCTTGTAAATTAGGAATCTCTAACAATTTTAAATTTTATGCTGACAGCTACCCTAAACATTGATCTCATTAGCGAAAGAATAGTTTTTTTGACAGTGCTCCAAAACTTCTCCAGATACCTCCACAATCTCGTGATTTGAATGTAATTGAACATCTGTGGCATTATCTTGATCTACAAATAAGAAAACAAAAAAAGTACAAACAAAAAAGCTGATAGAGTGGATGCCAAAGAGGCTGATGGCTG
The DNA here is from genome assembly GCA_011037195.1 of Triatoma infestans. Taxonomy (NCBI): domain Eukaryota; kingdom Metazoa; phylum Arthropoda; class Insecta; order Hemiptera; family Reduviidae; genus Triatoma; species Triatoma infestans. The sequence goes on along the minus strand of JAAEAF010008231.1, from coordinate 39,172 downwards.
TTGGGAGAAACAAAGGCAACTCTACTAAATACTAAAGTAGATTAACAATAATTTTTAATAAAGATTTTTATGTAAATAAAACTGCTGTACATTTGAGTGGGACTACATGTCAACAATTTTCAATAAATTTATTTTTTTAAACTTAACAATAATAAACTGGTTATAATAAAATAAGAGTTTAGAAATATTTAAATTCACATTTAGTCAAACAACTCAAAAAGAATATAGAAATATAGTAGTGTGACCTTCGGCCCACTGAAGGTGCTACTGGGAGGGGGGCTATGGGACGGGAGCTGGAAGGGAATCAGAGGTCCAGAGAGTTGGCTCGAAGGTAGAGGGAGAAGATGAAAAAGATCCAGTCTAATTGTACAAGTTATATAACTATAAAAATTGAACAAAACAATAGTAAAATTTCAAATCAAAATTATAAAACCAATGCTAAAATATATAGGGTGACCAGAGTTATATGCCCCACCCACTTTTTTTTTAAACGGCGGGAAATTTCGAAAAAATAGAAAACACGTATTTAATCATTTTTAGTCTAGTTTATTTTCAGTGATTGAACCATTTTTTTATACCCCAATATCCCGAGATACAGCATCCAACTTTTTTTTTCAAATGGAACATTATATTTTTTTTTGTATATTTTTATAGTAATTGAGCCTCTAAAAAAAAAAAAAAAAAAAAATTAAAATCGGTTAGGTTTTTCAAAAGTTATGGTAATTTAAAATATGAAAAACAAATTTCAGTTTAATGTCCAAATTACCTTATTTTTTTTTTAAAGAAGCTCTTCAAACTGGACACTATCACGGATAGGCAACCCAAAGCTCTGGACTCCCACGCTCTGTTTGTAGCAGCACTTAGGTGGCAAAGTCAACATCTAGGCAGGCTAGAGTTATTCGACGTTCCATATCTTCGACTGAAGTCATGGGATTAAGGTTACTTATTTCAAGATAAGGTTAATTTATTTTTTAGATATCCCCACAAAAAATGCACAATTTTATGGACTGATGAATCAAAGTTTACCAACAATGGCCTTCTTAATCGTTGGAACTTTAGAATATGGGCAGAAGAAAATCCACAAGTTACCTTCTCCACACGCCATTAGGTTGTTTTTTCTACAAATGTTTGGTGTGGAGTTTGAGGAAACCAACTAATCGGCCCATACTTCTACAGAGGGAACTTAACTGGTGAAAGGTATCTAACTTTTTTTAGAGACATTTTGCCAGTTTTGCTTGAAGATGTTCCTCTAAAACGTCGGTTAGATATGTATTTTCAACAAGATGGTTGCCCGGCACATAATGCGAGAGTTGTTCGACGTTACCTGGACAGAAATTTCCACGAAAAGTGGTTAGGAACTCATGGTCCGATCCAATGGCCACCTCGACCTCCGGACTTAACCCCAATAGACTATTTTTTGTGGGGATATCTAAAAAATAAAGTGTACAGTAACCTTAATCCCGTGGCTTCAGTCGAAGATATGGAACGTCGAATAACTCTATCCTGCCTAGATGTTGACTTTGCCACCTAAGTGCTGCTACAAACAGAGCGTGGGAGTCCAGAGCTTTGGCTTGCCTATCCGTTGATGGTGCCCAGTTTGAAGAGCTTCTTTAAAGAAAAAATAGGTAATTTTGACATTAAACTGAAATTTGTTTTTCATATTTTAAATTACCATAACTTTTGAAAAACCTAACCGATTTTAAATTTTTTTTTTTATTTTTTTTAGAGGCTCAATTACTATAAAAATATGCAAAAAAAATATAATGTTCCATTTGAAAAAAAAAAGTTGGATGCTGTATCTCGGGATATTGGGGTATAAAAAAATGGATCAATCACTGAAAATAAACTAGACTAAAAATGATTAAATACGTGTTTTCTATTTTTTCGAAATTTCCCGCCGTTTAAAAAAAAAGTGGGTGGAGCATATAACTCTGGTCACCCTGTATATTGCTAGTAAATTGCAAATCTACAGTTATAAAGACAATACTGAATATATATCGCTAGTAAATTGCATATCTAAAGTTATAAGGGCAATACTAAAATATATATTGCTTCTTAATCCATTAATCAAGGAAATTATTAAGATATATAACCAACAAAATAATCAAATTCTAAACTAGTATTTTTAATAGTTTAACAATGTAAATAAATAAAAAAATGGAAAAATTGTAAAGGCGAACTACAATATATCCTACTGGTTGGGATCACTTAATCTGACTCCAAAAAAAAAAATACACACATCCGCTAACTACTAAGCAACTAAACACATCCGCTATTGTCTAAGCAAATCTTACTAAATTAAACCATCCGAGAGCACTAATTCCTACGGTGATGCATTACGCCCAGAGAGCTTGGCAATACAGTGAAAAGGCATTCATCTGCGCAACAGAATAACACCAGAAACAGCATGAGGAGATCTGAACGTATGCACCCACGAACTCACACTGCTCCTGCTCTCTCACGCAGGGGCCCCCTCACAGCGCGCGCACACTGATAAACTTCACTAGCTAGCCACTTTACAGCAGTACCCACTTTTGTATGTGAGACACTGTACTTCTAGTATGTATCAAATATCAAAGAGCAGTAAAATTTAGCCTGGCAAATTTCTATGATTTATCCTCCATAGCATGTTTCATTTTGTTGGTTCTGACCAGCTTCGGATTTTCATCCATCGTCAGAGCAAGGTTTGCAATCAGTCGTGTATAGAATGTCTCAAATTATATGTTTATATCACAAACTGGTTGATTGTTTGTCAACACTAGTTGCCGTTTGAGATATAAACAAGTAGTTCAAGTGATGACTGAGATGTCTCTACACGAATTGATTGCAAACCTTGCGCTCTGACGATGGATCAAAATCTGAAACCGGTCAGAACCAACGAAATGAAGCATGCTATCACGGATAAAATCATAGATTGCATTGCAGACCCAACCTCATATTCAATGTGAGCAAATTTCTTGATAAAACTGGAAATATCTAATTCTGTTGCGAGTGTCTGGTGGCACAACAGTTTTTGTTTTTTAAATATAGTTTGTTGGCTGGTCTCAAATATTATCCAAGGTAGATTCGAACGGGAAGGGCGAGCCTCATTCCACTGCGACCTACAATAAGAGGTCTATTGTGGATCTAGTATCCAAGGTAACTCCACGCCAAGAGCTAAAGGAAGTAACTCCACGCCAAAAGCTATAGAAGCGAGCGCGTCGTCTTCGCCCATTAAATAAATAAACAGCTGAGTTTAAAAGGAGGTTAGAACAAATCATTATAATCAGCTGGCAGGCTGAAACAGCTAGTATTCTAACAGAACTCGAATAGAAAAAAATCTGGTGTAAAATACTCACACGCTTTCTCTGAATGCAAATTTTCTTCACACTTATAATCCATACTAGATGTTTAGTTTAATGAAACCCCTTGGTGTTTTTTGGGCAAAATCACATAAAGCCCACTAAAGTCGCACGTCCGGTCAACCTACTTTCTTCAAACTCGGAATTTTGGCAACATATTTAATTCTGATGAAAAAATTGATAATAAACTGAAATAATATTTTAGAGGAAAACATAACTCCATCCCTCTCCGAAACTCCTCCTAAATGAATTTTCCCGGAAAAATGTCTCAAGCTGTAGCTCTTTATATTTGTAGTTAGTATGACAAGTTTAAAGAAAATCGTTTGGGCCATTATCGAGGAAATCGCAAAAACTGAAAAATCATTTAGTATAGTGTTACTGCAGTTGACCGACTTTGATCAAAACTTTATTATCGGGTCCCACTAGCACTTTAACTAAGTATCAAGTTTGAACTTTCTGTTTGTGAGTTATAAGTACTAAACACCCACACACATACCCAGACCAATTTCTAAAAACATTTTTTTGTACACAGGGAAGTTTAAAACGTGTATATCCGGCGAAAATTTGGCACAATGCAATGCTTCTTACAGCAGTAAAAATACAATTATTTGTAAGGAAAATACATTTTCCAGTTTGGCATTTCTTTTTTAGCCTCTCTCTCTTCTCCAGCCTCATGTAATTAGCAAACAGCCATAATATGAGATGAGGATAAGTAATATTATAATAGTGTAATATTCAGAGATGTTTATTGTGTATATATATTATTGTTGTGTTGTATTATGGTAGAATTTATAGGATTATGGTTTTATAGTTTAATATTGTTAGATTTTATAAAGTGGTGCAGTTCTATTGGTCAGTATGGTGGTGAACGATATCGTTACTAAATTGGCTGGCAATGGGCATAACAAAGCGGTAATTGCGTTTCAAAACTTTGTCCATCTTTAAATTTCTCGCAGGCTAGTTGTTATGTGATTAGCATCTGGTAGATGCTCCAAAACACATGAGCAACGTGGATCTGAAATAATTTCTATTCTGGCTAGATGGTGGGGAGAATAATTATGGTCGAATCTCAGCCTGCTTAAGGTACTGTAAAACTGTCTAATTTCTTTGTAATTGTGGAACCATAAAGAAAGGGATTATCCAGATATCATTAAATATTTGGAGTAGTGTATATTTTCCATTTGCTGAGAGGTGAGTGAGCATCGGATAGTGATATTATTTTGGCATGGGGAAGTATTACTATTGCTCTTGGTCACTTGAAGTAGTTTAGAATAGCTGGAGGGGTCCGTTTATCCGTGAGGACTGATGGGTGTGGTGTTGTGCACTGTTCTGGGACTGTCACAGTAATAGACTAGATATTCATCATTAGTTCGGATTTTTGTTCTGTAACCGTGTCTAAGAGCTTTTACATTATCCCAAATGACCTTCATTGGGGTGTTGATGTTGAATCAGTTGCAGAATTCAACCCATTTATTCTTTTTTTGTTTTTTATATATTCTGCCGTCTGCGGAAAAGCCCCAACCGCGCGCCCGCGTTACTCGCTGCGGAGGTGTACTCACAGCAAAACCACAAAGGTTTCAACGTGAGGATGCATTGGGTATCCAGTCACGTCGGGCTAGAATGGAATGACAAGGCGATATCCTAGCTAAAAGGAGTGCAAACGAGGAGCAATACCCACTTGAAAGTATCCTTAGATCAGACAAGGAATCGAGTCGGTTATTAAGCGCAGCAGAGTCGAGCGATATAGGGCCCATGCAGAAGGAAAGAAATGGCAGCAGCTGGCAGAAAGGGCCCGCCCCCACGGATGTATTTCGCTTGATGACCGGGCACGACAATCTGCAAGCTCATTTATATAGGATCGGCGTGGTTGAGAATGATCAGTGCCCACTATGCCAGGATGGGAAAATGGATGCAGAACACCTTGAAGTTTGCGCAGCTCTGAAGGATGTTCGCAACTCCGCGAGTGAGGTTTGGCAATGCAGCAGCGCGCACGTCTCTGTTGGGCAGCGCTGCCACGGGTGGGCGTTGGATAAATATATATATATATTCTGCGACACCGAGTCTGGGAGCGTTTGCTGCTAATGAGGATTGCACAGGTTGGAGATTTTAAGGTTTTAAATGCCTCTATATAATTATTTCTTGCCTTATTACAGTCATCATCTCATTAAAGTTTGTGACCTTCGTATATGTTCATTCTTTTAATAGTTTATCTGCCAACAGTACATAGCCTGTTCAATCAGAATATTTATATTCCATTTTCTGCTAGGAAGAATACCTATTCAACCCAACCGGATTACTTAGGTTATTTTTATCAATTATTATTGATAATGTCATATGGTCTGGTCCAAATGTTTTTTCTAATACGGACCATTCGCATCGGGGGACAAGGGAAGGAGAGCATATAGATAGGTTGATTGTAGAGGGAAGTATATTAGGTCTAGGAGAACATCGTGGGGAAGCCTAAATTTAAAATGCACAAGCCATCGCTATGGATCGTCTCTAGTTAATTCTTGCCTTCGTAATCGACACATTAACATCCATAACTATGATGATCGCCACGGATTAACAACATACATAGGTTTTACTGATTTAAACTGTTGCTTCCAAGTCCGAAATGTGATTTTATGTTTGGGGGCACAGTGTCTTGACAGCAGGCTCAATTCATAGTTTAAGATTTTAAAATACAAGTTTAGATTTGGTGGTTACTGGTAGCGGGTATGGCATTTATTTAATTTACTTTTTTATATAAATTACCTTTATAACTGAATGCCCTATATGTAATCATTGCAGAGAGAAAAGTGCACTTCAAGAATGCTTATTTATTATTTTCAAATGGAAAAATAACACAGATCAATCCATTATTAACAGCTTTAGAATTAAGTGTAAAGAAAAAACGACCTTTAGTTATTGTGGCTGACGAAATTGAAGGAGATGCACTTACAACATTAATTGTTAACAGGTACATTAGTAATCGATCACATTATCTTATACGGTGCACCAATCTGTGGTCATTTGGTTAACATTAGACTATATTTATGACTTTATTATAGGATTGAACATGGCCTGCCAGTGTGCGCCATCAAATCTCCAGGCTATGCCGAAGGAAGGGTTGAATCTCTCAGGGACATGGCTGTGGCTACAGGTTCGCTTTTAAAAAAGCTGCTGTGAAAAATTCACACGACTTTTTCTTACTCCAACTCTTATAAATGACAAATTTTCTACAAACTTCAGATATTACTATATTACGTTTAAATGCCTTTAATGCTATTATACAATGAGAAAATCTAAACTAAATAAAACGATTTTTTTGAGGAAAGCCTAATTACTCCCAAACACTTCAAAAGAATTTGCTCTGAAAAAACTTTCAAAAAAAAGTAATAGTTCTCTGTATCTGTATTGTTAGTTAAACTAAATTAACGAAACCCCCTGATGTCTTCATGCAAAAACCGGAAAAAGCTGTTTTGTAAAAACGCACTTCTGGTCAATCTTTAGTGTTTCAAACCTCGGAATTTCGGCAACATATGTTATTCTAACTAATCTTATTTAGATGAAGGAATCGTATAATACACTAAAATAGCACTTTAAAGGTAAACTTAACCCCACCTCTCTCCAAAAGACTTAAATGAATTTTCCTCAAGAAATGTTTCAAATAAAAGTTCTGCACTTAATATGTGTAGCTGATATATAAAATTTGAAGGAAATCTCAAAAGCTAAAAAATCCACTCAATAAAGTGATACTTCCGACTGAAGAATTTTGACAGATAACTTCCTGTTGGATTCCACTGTGCTACCCCCATATGGAATGTTTTCTGTGATTTTCGTTTTTGTGCTATGCTGTTTATGTAAAAAAATTCAAACGGTATCTGTCATATGACAGTTGCAACATGCGTAGAATTCGTATGGAACATTTCCCGACGGCAATCATGCCAACATTGAAGTCCTGCTACACAAAGGACGATATTATGTACTGTGGGTATTATACTTTCCGAATAAAGAAGCCGAAAAGAATAAGAAGACACAGCTAAATTCTCTCTGACGATCTGGATGACAAAACGTTTCCAGTAATGACAAACGCGCAACACTCCGCCAATTCTCACATGTGTAAATATTTCGTGTTATCCCATCCCAGACCCATCACCCTCATCTTGAGATCCAATTAAAATTTAATGCCGAGTCAAGAGGCCAGGGGACCCTATACATGAACTATGATACAATTCGCAGAGAATAAACTAGCAGATCACTGTATAACCCAGTTTGAGCTGGACAATTAGCTCCAAAACTTTATTTCAAGTTTTGTTGCAAGGTGGGACGGTATTCGATGATGAAGCCGCCTTGGGATTGCACGCTCTAAATGAGGAACATTTAGGCGAGGCTGGAGAAGTTATCATTACAAAGGACGATACGATCTTCCTAAAGGTTACTCAACTTTTCTTTATGCAATACTTGTGATTCGGTTTTAAACATTATAACACTGTCCTTTCTAATTATACTGTATATATTTTAGGGAAAAGGTAAGAAACAACTAATTGAAAAACGATTAGAACAAATCGATTATCTGAGCGAGCGAGCAAAGCATGATACAATTAAAGAAAATTTAGAGGAGCGAAGAGGTAGGCTAACATCTGGTGTGGCGATCATTTGTGTAGGCGGCCAGACCGAGGTATCACCATAACTAATATAGTTTTATTATGAACACTCTCATCATTTCCTCTCACACACAATGGCATAGTTGCAATTGATCAATTTTCTTAAAATTTGGAATTTGTACTGCTTGTTTCGTCGGCTTCAACTTTGGATGGCCAAGCTCTACACTCAACCAAATGACACTTTTGAAACTTCTCTTCAATTCCCTAAAATCACTTTTTTTCGAAATAAGTGATGTATCTATATTTAGTAAGCAAATATATATATAATTAAGGAAGAAGGAAAATATTAAATGCATCACCTGCTTTCTGAGAAAAGTCTAAGAAAAATTCAAAGTCGTTTAGCAATGCCACCCTTCCGGGCAAATCAAACTCGGAATTTTGGTAACACTTCTTACAACTGAAAAATCCATTCCAGAATCCATTGACGAATTTTTTCACATTTAGTATTTTTTTAAATACATTTAAAATAGCACTTCATAGAGGAACCTCAGGTCACCTTCCTCCGAGAACCATCCATTAAGATCAGTTTCCACCTCCACCCCCACCTCAAAATGTTAGAAACAAAATAATTGGGCTAAATAGTATAATAGTATACACAGGGTTTGAAGAAAATCATTATAGAAATTAACAAGTTGCACTTTCGGATAACAAATGGTGATGCTTAAACGGAATTTCATTATTATTCATAACCCTGGGATTTTTCGTATTTGAGACATTATTTAGTTCAAACCAACCCATGTACAGACCAATCACTGAAAACTTTTTTTTTTCTTACTGAAGGAATCTCGAAACATGTATTTCCGGTGAATGTTCAATTTCGAAATTTTGACGTGAACATAATCCTCCATTTTGTAGAGAAAAAGGAAGTTTACAAAATAAAAATTTGAACAATATTTGTTGAGCAATTGATGCCGAAATAATTATCTGCGTGTTTGACAGTTTGATCGCGGTGAGAAAAAAGATCGAGTGACTGACGCTCTGAACGCCACGAAGGCCGCCATAGAGGAGGGCATAGTGGCCGGCGGAGGCACTGCCTTGATCAGATGTCGAGGCGCATTGGAGAAAATAAACATAGAAAATGCTGATCAAGAATTAGGTGATCTATTACTATTTTGTCAATATCGGGTCCAAAATTTTGGATAAAGGTAAACTTTTCTTACTCAAAAATAATTACAGGTGTGCATGTGGTGAAAAAGTGTCTGCATATTCCTTGTTACACCATTGCTGAGAATGCAGGGGCCTGTGGCAGCATAGTGTCAGAGACGGTGAGTATACTATTCTTCAATTGATCAAAAACACTATAATTTTTGTGTAAGGTTTAGGCATCTTCTGTATAGCGAGAATACATCTATAAAGTGGAATATGTGGATGGGTCCGCAATGATGGATAACATCTGGGATTTTATCCATCGTAGCATTCATATTTGTGATGTTCTTAAGGTTTCGGATTTTCATCATCGCCAGAGATACCAAGTTCGTATAGAGAGTTGACTTCAATTTAATTTTTCTATTACACACTTGTACACGTGTTGATTGTATGTGTGGGAGGTTGCCCGCAAAAGGTACCTGTTGCATGCAGTTACTTGGGGATTAGCGACCCCACGGGTTACCACGGCTTAGTACTTATGCACTTCGTCAGAACAGTACACTTAAACTACATACACTTCTAAACTTAACTGACAAGGACAAACACAATGCACAAACTTGGGTCTCCGTCCGCAGTTAATAGGCGTAAGCCAAGGAAGAAGGAATGGATTAGCTCAGTGGAAGCGCGTTGGACTTGCAACGCGGAGGTTCTGGGTTCTAATCCAGCATGCTGCTCTTAGATTTTCTCTTCCTAGGAGCCTCTACAACTCACTGTCCGGTGTTGGGCAGTGCTCTCTGTAGCTAGAGAACACTGCTTAGAGTCCGGCAGTGCACTGAGAAAGCTCCGGGGGCCACAATAGATCTTTCAGGTCGCAGTGCAATAATCCCCTACGACAATCTACAATTGTGGGAGGTTATCATGATATGTATAAAGCTTCGAAATGGTTCCACGTTTAAAGCTTCTAGCCTGTTTTCTCAAGTACTTCCCGCAAGACACCATTTGTTCTACTACCAACAACCAACCGACATTTTGCCTACAGATATGCGAACTATCTTTAGAATGCTATTCCATTAGAAAAAGATTCATAAGTCAAGAGAGTTGTCACTAAAAATTACATTCAACATTTTAAGCTATTAATTGCACAGTACTAATCAGATAGGAAGAGACAATGTAAAACTAAAAATACTACCCATCCAAATAACATTTGGCCGCTTTAGAAATACTAACTCTATAACCTCTCACCGGCCAAAACAAGATGAAAATGATTCAGCTGACTTAGACCATCCCTATTGTACTAAAAGCAGACTCGCCCACTACCCAGAAACCCACTCCCAAGAACAGTCCATTATCATCAAAGATGTTTTCTGTGATAGCCTGCTTCTTTCATCATACGGTCATCGACCGGTTTCAGGCTAAAACATCATCAGTATGTTTTGTCAAAACAGTGTGATAACAGACTTGCACAGAGGAAATTCAGCTTATACCTTTTGTTGGAGTTTCGGAGTCTTAAAGTAAAATAATAAATGAATGACACATATGAAGTTTTATTTTATGGATAATTATGCGACTGACGTATGTGAGATTGGTGGAGGGGGGTAATTGCAGTAGATTGTTGTAGAGGATTATTGCACTGCGTCCTGAAAAATCTACTGTGGCCCCCGGAGCTTTCTCAGTGCACTGCCTCCAAGCAGTGTTCACTAGCTACAGAGAACACTGCCCATCACCGGACAGTAAGTTGTAGAGGCTCCTAGGAAGAGAAAATCTAAGAGCAGCATGCTGGATTAGAACCCGTGACCTCCGCGTTGCTAGTCCAGCGCGCTAACACTGAGCTAATCTCTTCCTTCTCCCTTGGCTTACGCCAATTAACTAGGAACGGAAACCCTAGTTTGTGTTTGTCCTGGTCCGCAAAGAGTGTATTGAATACTATTCTGACGAAGTACATGGAGTACTGAGGCTGTGGTAACCTGAGGGGTCGCTATTCCCCAAGTAACATAACTAATATCTATAAATAAGTAATCATAGTGAGATGAATTTGTTTGTTTGGTGCTATTTTTAAAAATGATATTTGATTACTTGTATAGTTTTCCACATTTTATTTATTGTTCAATTTTTTCTCTAGAGTTTACTTTAATAAATTTGTGTAAATCCCATATTTGATGTATAGCCTAATTATTATTCATCCAATTAAAAGAGTAAAATATAAAAAACAAACAATATATTGTTGCTAATTATTAGTTTACTGTTTTTATTATGTACAAAATAGCATTGCTAACTAATTTAGTTAATTACGAGTTTAAACATTAATTGAATTAAACGACATTTGAACGAATGTTTAAAGGCCATTTAACACCAAAAGTTAAAAATTTGTGAAGGAACCATTGAACGAGTTTTTGGAATCGGTTCCGATCCTGGAGCTGATTCAAATCCAATAAATCCGATAGTGGACTCGTTTTGCCCATCACTACTGCGGACCCAACCAACTATCAGGCCATTCTTTTCAAAGCCACCTGTACTCGCCAATATTATTTAAAGCAAACATATTGTCTTTTTATTTATTCTTATAGTTTTGTACTTTTGGTATATTTGACTGCAACGTCTGTTGTCCTTTGTGAGTGTTGTTGAAAGAAAAAAAAAATTGGTGTGAAACACTCACACGACTTTCTCTTCCTCCTTTTAATGCAATTATATATTAAATGACAAATGTTCTTTAAAATTCAAATTTTGCTCATTACACTAACATAAAAAGAGACAACTAACAACCTACCAAACCCAAGTAGATAAGACAGAACCCCCCCGCCCCCCCTATATTTGTAATGTCATGCCACAAATTCCGCAAAGCCTTCTAAAATCAACTATTTTTGGAAAAATGTTTCAAATAAAAGTCATAATTTCTGGGATTTTATCCTTGGTAGCATGCACACTTTTCATGTTCCTGATGATCGGTTTTGAATTTTCATCGATCGTCAGAGTAAGGTTGGTTCGTGTAAAGACTACTTTACACGTTTTATTTTTTTCGTGTAAAGACTACGTTTTATTTTTGTTTCCTGTTCAACCTTCAATCTGATGTTTCTGCTATGCAGTACACATTTTGATTCAGTAACATTAGTGCATAACAGAAACATGAGGTTGAAGTCAACTCTCTACAAGTACTTGATTTTGGATGGATGCATTACTTTGACGATGGATGAAAATCCGAAACTGGTCTGGAACATGAAAAATATGCATGATAAAATGGATAAAATCCCAGATGTTATCCAGCACTGCGGACCCACATATTCAATAAAAGTAATAGGATTATATCTATGTAGTGGGCATTTCATGTTTACAGAAAATCGTTATAGCCGTTTTCGAGAAAATTCAAACCCCTATTCGGAAAAGTACCACTTTCGGTTCAAATTTGGAATTCTATCAATTCTTTAAATATATTTTATTATGCAAACTAAAACATACAATATATTGCAGTGGTACTTTAGAGGGAAGCTTAGCGTTGCTGTTCCCTCAGAATACTCCAAAAAATTCAATTTTCCCGGTAAAATGCTACAAACAAAAGTAACTGGATTTATGTGTTCGGACAGTACACCAAGTTTAAAGAAAATTGTTGGTGCCGTTATTGAGAAAATCGCGAATAACTGAAAAAATCATTGAGTAAGTCGCAGTTCTGGTTGATGGATCTTACCCGAAACCTTGTATCAGATGCGGTGGTAGTACTTAAACGGAATGCCATGTTTGAACTTTCTGCAATTTTTCGTTTTTGAGATATTCTGTTAACATGCATACACAGACACATAGCCAAACATTTTTCGTACCCAGGAACCTGAAACAGGAGTATTTCGTACCCAGGAGTTTCGGTGAAACTTATTTTTGAAAATTTGACGATCGCAATACTGGGAGTAGAGAAAGTAAAAATCCGTTGCGCCTGTTTCATTTTGTGGTTAAGGAAAGGTTTCGGGCGTTTCCCCATAGTCAAGATGTTTTCATACACAGTGAGAGATGACCGGCTGGCTAATGCCAACAGTACACCATATTCCATCTTTGCGTCTGCTAGCCGACCATCTCACACTGACTTGACGACCACAAAATGGAACAGGATACCACAACAATATATTTATGTGATTTTCTTTTGCACTTCTTTCTTTAACAGATTATTGGTTTAGGTTGGCTGTGAAACCGGCGATGTTGGATATGATGCCATAAATGACGTATATGTTGACATGTTTGATGCTGGTATAATTGATCCTACCAAGGTATTTTTAAATTAAATAATTTAATATCAATATAGTGTAAATAATTACACAATATTTTTGTTAAATTCTGTATTTTGGTGGGAGGTAGTAACGAAAACTGTCAATAACATGTTGCAGGTGGTAAGAACAGCACTGAGAGATGCAGCTGGTATAGCTTCACTCATCACAACAGCAGAGGCGGTCATCACCATCAAACCTGTTGAACAGAAAAACAAGAAGAAGTCAGCCAAGGTAGAGGAGGAAGCCAGCGATGAAGAGGAAGAAGAAGAAGAAGAGGAAGAGGCAAAATATTATCACAATTAATACTACATTTTTAATGTCATCCACATATTTATATTTAAGAAAATCTGTTTATGCAAAAAACACTTCATACTTTACATTGGCTTTTCTTTACCACTTCATGATCTACACCCCAGGCCATATAAAGTTAACTTTATATTAAACTTAATTTTCCTCTTACTTAATGGGGCTAAATCTCATTAATCAACGTTCATGTTAATCTCAATAGCATCAATGGTTTCAGTTTATTACACGATTCTATCATCTAAATAATATTAATTAAATTAAACATGTTGTCGAAATCCCGTGTTTGAAGAAATTAGGATGGCCGGAAATGCGCTTTACTGTAACGCTCTTGTTGAACGTTGATATGTTGGATTAGCGCAACTAGTGCTGGGCCTCAAAATTTAACTAAACCAAGATAATTTAGATGTGTCAATAGTTCTGCTGCTCAACTGTTGGATTCAGTAGGGTCTCTTAACTCTTTTAGCATCAAATTTTAATACTGGTAAAAAGGCTATAACGACTGGCGCTTGAATTATGTTCCGGGATCACTGTAACAATATAATATTGTATATTAACTCTAAAGTAGCCATCATTGCTGCTGCATGTCCCGGAATCTTTGGGTAAAAGGGAATATAAAATTATAAGATCAGATGATGCTCCGAAATATGGAAATTATATTGTAGAGAGTTGCAGATAACTATGGGTTGTAAGGGACGATAAGCAGCTCTATTAGGAAAACTAGAGATCTGAGATGTAAAAATCTGACAGCCCTGTCACACACATATCTCGGAGGGAAAATGGAGATAAAGATATGTATATCTGACCTCTACAACTTGACCACCTGAGAAGAGCAAAAGGTGCCCATATTGCTGGAAGTTAATGACCGATAACCTAAGGACTGGCAAGGAAAAAAGATCTGATTCTATTTAAAGATTCCGTTAGAAGATACGTTCACGATATCTGCAGAGTTACCTATATTTAATTAGGTTGCCGATTGGATATATACTCCATTATATGGATAAGAGGAAAAGATTTCCTCACATTGGGACTTAGGATCTGATTTACAGGACATTCAAGTTTTTTTTACAAATTACTTAAACGCTTAGGGTTAAAACAAAAAAATCATCTTATAATGATAATAGCGTTCATAGGTACCCCGTAATGTATATTTGGTGGAATTACCGATAGCCTGGAAGAAACAGTTTAGAAGACAGTGATAGATTAGAAGTCAGAATGCTGACAATAGTATCACATGCTCCTGGAGCAGGTACAGATGAAGCAACCCTTCCTCTAACTATATCTGCTGGAAGACTAGCTTGTCTGGTCAAGGAATAGGAAAAGTTCACACTGCAAACTTACAATATATACCTCAATTTAATCTTTATAATTTTAGGGGTAGGGAGCAAAGGTCAGAACTAAACGGTGACGGGAACCGCGTACTTATCGCTCGCTCTCCCAAGCTTTGATCCTGTTGCGCCGAGAGTTTAGTTTAGGGCAAAAATTTGGAAAAAATGCGGTATAAAATACTCTGGTTTAGTTAAGACAACTTAGCAAAAGTAGTCTGTTAAAATTTAGTCTATTTTTTACTTTCTCTTACTCCTAGTAAGAGGAAGTATTGCAATCGTGCCAGATTTTCGAAAATGAGTTTTCACTGGAAATACACGTTTTGAGGTCCCCTGAGTCCAAAAAAGTGGTTTTTAGAACATGGTCTGTATGTGTACGTGTGTGAAAAAATGTCTCAAAAACGAAAAGTTGCAGGAAACTCAAACTTGGTATTCCATTTAAGTACTACCACCTAACACGAAGATTTCGGACAAAATCCATCAACCGGAGGTGCCTCTTTACTGAAGGGTTTTTTCAGTTTTTTGTGATTTTCTCGTAAACGGCTCAACGATTTCCTTGGTATATAACCAAAGGTCTAAAGAGCTACAACTTTATTTGAATCATTTTTCCGAGAATTCATTTAAGGGGACTTTTGGGGAAGGGATGGGTTATGTTTTACTCTAATGTGCTATTTCAGTTGAACAATGTGCAAAACAATTCTATCAACTAAATAATAATAATAATTAGAATTATATAAGTTGCCAAAATTCCCAGTTTGAAGAAAATCGGTTCACTGGAAGTGCAACTTTTCTGAATAGGTTTTTCAGGTTTTTGTGATTTTTTTTCATAAAAATGGCCACGGTTTTAAACACTAATAAGAACTGTAAGTGTTAAGGAAGTTTGCCGTTTTGCAGTAAGAGAAAGTCGTGTGAGTGTTTCACACCAGATTTTTTTTTTGTTGGTTAGCGATAAACTTAACAAATCTTTTTATTTACCTAAAAACCAAAACTACGCCTTTGGCGCTTCGGCCCTTAAAGGACCTCGACCTGGAAGACCGTGTTTTATTGGGAACAATGTGGTAATGACGCTATGTTCCTATCACCGTGGCGTTCCAGCCTTGCAACTGGATCCATTACACTGAACTCCCCTTATATTGAAGCTGAGTGAACAACAACAGAGATCCGAAGGGAATGGAACCCTGGCCGCCACCAGAAGCGAAAACATAGTTTATACAAGCATGCTTACAAAAATGTTTAAATTAAAAAAAAATCATCCTAATAATTTATTATAAATTGTATGTAAAAGAACTTACTTAAAGAAGTATTAGGATGCTATGTTGCCCATGGAGGTCTGGAAGTGACGTTGTATTTCCTCCAAAGTTTTACCTTTAGTTTCAGGTAATAAGAAATGCACAAAAAAGCAACTGAATAAACAAAATCCAGCGTAAATCCAAAACGCACCTTCGGATCCCAACGCCTGTGTAATATATGGGAATGTTTTGATAACGATAAACATGAAGCCAAGGTTGCATGCACCGGCAATAGAAGAAAGCAGGCTGCGGTGTGTTCCGTGCAACAGTTCGCCCATTAATATGAAGGGTACGTTGCAATAACCAATAGAATAGCCGGCAGTGAACACAAACTGGCTAATTAGTGGCAACAGTCCTAGATCATTCCCTTTGCCCCGATTGTACAGGTAAAAATAGGTTCCTAAACCTGTCATCGATATTCCCATCAGTAGGCCTGAAGCTACCAGCAAAGGTTTTCTGCCAAAATAGTCAATTAAAAATAGCGAAAATATCGTCGCGATGAGTTGGACCAAACCAACAAGCATGGTCGCTTCATACTCCCCCAGAGGACTTCCGCTTGCTTGGAATATACTCACCGTATAGAATACTATTGAATCTATACCACTCATTTGTTGAAATATCAATATGGCGACCGCTAAGCCGAACGGTACTAAAACAACTTTAGACCAAAGTGAATGATCTGCACTTGCAACGCTATTTCCTGTATCTAATGTATCCACCGCTTCTGTTGATGTTTGATCGCTTTTTTTTGTCACTATATCCATCTCAGTTTGCTCCTCATCTGGATTCCTATGCAGCCACTTCAGAGATACTTCCGCTTGCTTAAAACGTCCTTTTGCCTGAAATATGTTTTTTTTTGTGAATAGCAAAATTTAAAAGCATTTCATAAAAAAGATATAATAAGAAGAATGACTAAAAGACTTTCATTCACCAAAAACCAAATCTGGGCGATCAATCGCTATCAATGATGTTTAAACCGCAATTCCATTTCAACAACATTAGCCTGATTGATTAGACAAATATGATGAAACCGCTGAGTATGGTCACTGTAAATCTAGCCTTGAAAGTTTGATCTAATTCTTTATAATCTGCCCCCCCTCTTCATAGCTATAGAATTGACCTAGATCTTTCTTTATGTACACAAAATTAATCGCCCCCGTTTGTTTAAACTTCGAAGTCTATCATTATTTTTTATTGCCCACTTATGTGAGTGAGAATAATTGTGATCATGCCACTTTTTTCTAAATTAAAGTTTCACAGTAAACAGATGTTTTAATAATTTCACCCTCGAAAAAGGTGATTTTAGAGTATAGCTCTCTCTTCCTTTCGCATGTCTTGTGTGTATGTGTGTTAGAGAGAGAGAGGACGAACAATATTCGAGGTGTGTTTAAAAATGTAAGGTCCATTTTAAAATTAGAAAAACAATAAGATAAATTCTATTAATTATTATCAACATACATCTTCCTATCTTTCATTTTATCGTCATAGCATGTTTCTTTTTCACTGGAACCAAGTTCTGACCTGTTTGGAAAATGCTCATACATCATCAGAGTATGGTTCTCCAAAGTTGATGTAGAGAGTAAAGCATACTATGAGTGATAAAATACCAGATGTTAATCAATAATATATAGACTCAATCACATATATTCTGAACTCCAGATTCTATAGACCTATATGTTATTTACTCTATTTTTCCACATAGTCACCATTAACTTATGGTTCATTGGTTTCTTTATCCTAATGACAAAGAAGTTTGCCGTCAATATCCTGAATCACTGGTAAACACCGTCAATATCCTGAGTTCATCATCTCCAAGCCGCGGCTGTGCAAGTTATTTCTTTAAATACATAAATAGATGATAACTGGGCACTAGATCAAGGCTGTAGGGAGAAAAATGTAACATTTCTCACCGAAATTTTCACATTTCAACAGTTCGAGCTGCAATGTTTAGTCGAGCATTATTTTAAAGCACGATTCGACGGTCAGTGGCTTTATATATAAAGACCTCACTCGATGGTCTAGTGGCTAGTGCACTTCAGGGGCTCGATTCCTGTGAGTATAATGTCGGTGTTGACCCAGCATTGTAAGGAAAAGTGGGAAGCTATAGTTGGTAGCGCATCTAGGTAGCGAAGATCAGAACTAAAAGGCGAGGGAACCACGGCGGGCTTACCACATGCCTCCCCAATAAAAATCGCCGTCTGGCAAACCTTGGTCCTTCATGTGTCATTGGTATAGGTTTAATTAATATTATATTAAAGGATAATATATAACATACTTTGCTAGCCAAAATGATAGTACGTCTAAATATTCTCATACTAAAAGACGGTATATTACTGACTAATGATATTATGCTTAATATTACATTAAGTACGCAGTGCAGCGCTCCGATTGTTGAAAAGTGAAAATTTTGTTGATCATGTAGTTGAAATAAGGTAAATTTTTCTAATTTCTCAACATTTGCTTCGTAAATCACAAATTAAACTTGCAAAAACGTTCAGGATTCTGACATGAAGATTTCTGCTAAATTCGGTCAACAGAAAGATTACTTTGTCAATTCTTCGCGGTTTTCTCGGAAATGGTTCCAATAATATTCCCTGAATTATTGTATGCTTAATACAGAATAGCTCTACCATTTTTATTTTACATCGTTTTCATAGAAACTGATTATAAATGGGGGAACCAAAGGAAGTACAGGAGTTACCTTCCTTCTGCAATGTCTTTCGTGCGGTTCATCTCCCAGATAACACTAATACATATATTTGTGTTGAAATAATATAAGACGTGTAAAAAATTGGCCAACGGAAATCGAAAAATGCAAAAGAAAATCATATAAGTAACAAACTCTGTGCAAAAGAATAAACTTCTCGAGAATAAACTTTTAATCACGATATTTTACAATCAACTATTACTATAACTAATGTCTCGTCTACACTCATCAAGCATATACTCTGCATAAGTATTGTGTATAGCGAGTTCAAAGAAAATGGTGTAGTTGTTTTTCAGAAAATTGAACTTCTTGTGTTTTTAAAAAAAAAAAATCCTAATTATCAATTTTGATGAAACTCTAATTTTTATTTAAATCTTTTTAAATGTTGTAATGCGATAGTTCAAATTTTCGAAACTGTTTTCACCGGAAACAGATTTTTTAGAAATTCCCTAAATATTAAGAGTGTAACAAAGGTCTTTGCGTATTTCACCTTACAATTCAAAAATGGTTTTTTTTACTCACCTACTAAGCAAGCTTACCCTTCGAAATACAGGTCATCATTATTTTCTACAACTTGAACCCATCTGTGAGCCAACAATTCGATGTCCTTCTAATACCTGGAGTTATCTCTGGGGCACAAAAAACCAAACATCCCGTTTTCACCTCCTCCACATTTGTAAATTTATTACCATGTAAAAAGTGGGCCACAGAGTAGAAGAGATGGTAATCAGAGGGTGCCAAATCTGGGCTGTAAGCTGCGTGAGGGAGGAGCTCAAAATTCAAATCTTCCTGAGAACATTTGGCGTGACGTGTGCGACTTTGCGTTGCCTTGTTGAAGGAGACACTTTTTCAATTAACTCAAGAGGGATATTTTGTTGCCAAAACGGAGTGTGCCTGTTCGAGATGAGTAGAAGAGTTCGGATGTAATCGCATAACCGTCAGGAACTAGCTCAAAATGAATTACGTCCTCTTAGATTCACCACACGCAGTTACACTTTTTTCTTAAATATTTCTCTTCAGGGGGCGAAGGTGCAGCTGGCTGGCCTAATCTAATCCATTGTTTTTGTGGTTTGTTATCGAAATAAACCCACTTTTCGTTGCAAGTAATGAAATGAAAATCACTCGGGTTTTAAAGAAAATTCAACTCGGTGTTGGGCGTAAATTGATGTGGATGTTTAGACAGCTTCTGTGAACTATGGCGGATGCTCACAGTTGGAGATTTATGGTTGAGTGGAACACGTTCATCTGAAAGTTTTCTGGTGCTGGTGCAAGGATCCACCTCTACAGCTATCGCCAGAAGTTTAGAATCTAAGGTGAGAGGATATCCTGGACGAAGCTTACTTTCCAGACTCATATCACTCTCTCCAAATTTTTTGAACAAATCTGTGCAGCCCCTGATCTGTACAAATCTCTCCCTCTCTACTTTATTAATACGGAAGCGGTATTTGTGGCAGTAGCCATTTTTTGAAGTGGTGACGCAAGATCGCCCGAATTTCTAGATTCAACTAGGTCATTTCTTAAATCGCTCAAAAATCGCAAAGATCTTTTCACAAACTGAAAGTAAAAGGGGTGCCTAATAAGACACTTTTTATAGACTACTGTTTAGTAAACTAAAGTTGGATTAAGAGGGAAAAAACGCAGACTTTTGTTACAACCCAGTTCAAAAAGACTATCGAAAACCATCAACCGGTTGTGCAACATTAATAATAATAATAATAATAATAATAAATGGTTATTTATTTATAATACACAGTTTACATGAAAAATTCAGAAGTATGAAAAAAAGAACTAATAACCCACATTCTCATGGTCAGAGCTGACCGTCTGAGGAGTTGACATTCTACAAAGTGTGTAAATTGAAACTTATTTCAAAAATAAAAAAGTAAATAAAATACTAATAACAATAGTGAAAAATAAATAAATAAAAGTCTACTTCTAATAAATAAACTAATACTTCATGTCAATGTGAAAAAAAATAACAAAAAAACAAAAAAGCAATTAATAAACAAAAACTAATATACACTTTTTGCTCTAAATAACTAGAAATTAAATTCTTGTATCAAGGAGAACCTATACTGCCAGGCGGATTTACAATAATTAACAAGTCCACGCCACTCTTTACCATTAAGAAAATCAATAAATTCTTTATAAGTTAATTTATTTTTATTAAAATACAGAACCCTAAACTCTGCTAGTATCGGGCATATCGCAATGAAATGGTAAACATCTTCATTTTCCCGCCTGTTACACAGAGAACACAATTTTATGGCTTCACCGAAGCGGTATCTATTTAAATATAGCAACTCTCCTCTTACTTTTAATATCCAACTAGCAGATTGACTGTCAATGTTATGAACAAAATTATTTTTTTCTAAATATTTGTACAGAGTATGATTCTCACTGTTAACAGATTTACATTTATAATCATTTAACATTTTGGACTTCACCTTATTTAATATTTCATTTAATTTAATTTTTCTCTCAATAAACAAATTGAAATCAATACTATAGTTAGCACAAAATTGTTGCCAGTCTTTATACCAAAACACTTTCCTGTTGACTATTTCATTAACTAACATATTAGGGTACCTAGACTGTGGTAAATTAAAACATCTATTTACATATTTGAGGTGGAGTTTAACAGTATGTACAAATATAGGTAGAACTTCAGTTTCCAAGTACAAGACAAAATCAGGCGTGTTATGAGGCAGGCTAAAACACTTTTTAACAAAACCTTTTAAACAGATTTCTAACGCTTGATACATCCTACATCCCCAAATTTGAGCAGCATAACAAATTATCGATCTCGACACTGCATAAAATATACTTAGTTTGGAAGAAAAGGCAATGTGTTTGTTGAATATAATTCTGTTAAAGGCACTAATTGCAAATTTTGAGTGTTCAATTCTCTCCTTAATGAGATTCTAAGGACAAGTTTGACGATAATGTAACCCCTAAATATTTATATTGTTTGGTAACTGTGATAGGCTCATTTTTAAAATACCACTTTTCGCCTCTACCAGGTCTTCCCCCATTTCTGAACACGACTATTGCAGACTTCTTCAGATTTACTTCCAAATTCCATGTTTTACAGTAATTTTCTACTGACTTGATCATACTCTGAAGGCTGACTCTATCCCCTCTCCCTCTCTACTTTATTAATACGGAAGCGGTATATGTGGCAGTAGCCATTTTTTGAAGTAGTGACGCAAAATCGCCCGAATTTCTAGATTCAACTAGGTCATTTCTCAAATCGCTCAAAAATCGCAAAGATCTTTTCACAAACTGAAAGTAAAAGGGGTGCCTAATAAGACACTTTTTATAGACTACTGTTTAGTAAAGTAATGTTGGATTAAGAGGGAAAAAACGCAGACTTTTGTTACAACCCAGTTCAAAAAGACTATCGAAAACCATCAACCGGTTGTGCAACATTACTGAATGGTTTTCCAATTTTATGTTTACTCTTTTCTATTTTTTTGCAACATTTTTCCTGAAAAATTCAGAAGTTCTGGGAATCAAGAGTTATTGGGATCTGATATACGCGTCGTCTTCTGCACCACAATCTATTCACCTTCAAGTACTATCTATACACACAATAACTAACAACTTTACAATAAATTGTACAACAACCAACATGTAGCTCCACAAACATTACATTTATTTAGGGCAACAATATTTGAGTAAAAATGCCAAGTTTGTAGGAAATTCGTCAATTCAAGAATTGTGTTAACTGCAGAAAGAAAGTCCTGTTTCACTTAAATTTTTTTATTTTTACATACAGGTGGAGAAACTGCAATAAAATACATTAAAGTGATACTTTTTTAAGAAAGAAAGCTTAACTTTACAGCTGCTCCCAGATCATCAATAAAATGAATTTCCTTGGAAAATAATTACTTTTCAAATAATAGATAATTCGAAAAGAGAAAGTCTCATATTTATGTAATACCAAATATTTTTTATTTATTTGAGAAAACGATTGGCGCGAAAGCATTAACGTTTTCGGTCCTAATTCATGATATTCTCAAGACTGATCAACTAATGTGTTTTCTCGATATGAACCAGTTTAATAATAAGCCGATGAAGAAAAACGACTAAAATACCCATTACTTTTAATAGAAATGAGAATACCAGTACTGTAAATATTAGTAATGGCATTTCAATGTACCAAAGATTAGGTTCAAGTTAGTTGATATAAAAAAAAGTATATGTACATGAAAACGCAATTTCCCAGCAATGTATTTTGCACACATGAAGGTTAGAGTGAATACAAATTTTCCAAATTTATGTTATATTACGTCAAACTTTAAGCGTTTTTATTAAACATAAGTACTGATAACAATATGTTAGAAAAGAAGGCAATTGTCTATTTTGATCTTTGTCTAATGTATACGTCTATCATAACTTAAGCAATAAAAAAATAATAATAATAATTATATTTACCTTATAATTACATGTTACAGCCTGTAATAGTTCATCCTGAAGGAAGGATTATAATAAAGGCTCATGTTTTTCTTTAGAATGTAATTGCAAGTTTTATTTTTTTTAATACAAGTTTAAATTATCTCAGTATATTTGTCCCCTTCATGGTATTTTCCTGGAACTTATAAAATGTACATTCAGTAAACAAACATTATGTAATATTTAACTAAAAATGTTTCGAAAACTTTTATTTACATTTTTTAAAAGTTAATTTAATATACTGTTATATTGTTTGTTGGCCGTTGTAGAATTAATATTTAAAAATTTTGGGTGTCTAATCGGCCTGTTGTGATAGGATAAAAACAATATACAGAAGAATGTTATCTTTATTTATATTTTATACCAACGTTTTGGCGAACGTTGTTTGCCGAAACGTTGGTATAAAATATAAATAAAGATAACACTCTTCTGTGGATTGTTTTTATCCTATCACAACAGGCCGATTAGACACCCAAAATTTTTAAATATTAATTTACTTTAATTGGTTAAAATTTAAGGTCAGTTCGTAAAGTGATAAGAAAACTGTTATCACCTTCTAATTTGTGTGCAAAATACATCCGGCTTTTTTAAACATAAAAATATAAATATAAGAATATTTTATTATATAACAAAATTGGCGATGGCCTTTGGTAACAACGTTTTAAAGTACGCTCTCTGTGTATGGTAAGTACATTAAGGAAAGACGAAATGTACAAACATGTGTGAAAAATAAAAAACAGTTTTTGCTGCAGAATAATTCAGAAGGCTTTTTATTGTATTACACTATTTAGTTTGGTAAAATATCCACAATAATCACGAATAACAATAAATTCTAGAAACTACTGATAAAGAAAAATGAATATTCCATATCGTCGTCTGGTACAACTTTCGCAATATATTCATCCTTTAGAGTATTGTTGCTGATTTAATAATTTAAATTTAGCTGTTTGAAACGCTTTTTTTAAAATGCAGTATTTGAATGTTCAATTCAAGAATCTGCTCAGTCTACTAGTTTCAGAGTTAATGCTTGAAATAAACATTTTTAAACTAAAATATAGAATTCCTATGTCTGTTACGAAAATTTAAACTTAAGGATGTTAGTGATCACGAGGCCGTCTGAGATTAATCCAATACATAAAGCCAACATATAATTCATTTAAATAGTTAAAATTACTTTTAGCTTTTTTGGAAATTAGAAAATATTATTTTCATTTTTCACGTTTTTTTTAATAAAAATTTCTACATCTGAATTAGTTAGGGTAAATAATGCAATCGAGTTACACCACCATTTCCCAATGGAAAATTTTACGCCTTACAAAACTGTAAGACAGTATTTCACTCAAAGCTTTACTTTCCAAATAATAAAAAAGAAAATTTTTAAGAAAAAACCTAAATGGGAAATATAATAAATTTCAAAGGCAATTTTAAAAAGCAAACTTAAAATATTCTACGAAAATAGACAAGGAAATCAAATTTATCAGAGATACTTTCCGTGATAGTCTGCTTCTTTTGGTGGTCATCGACCGGCTACGGGCGTTCGCCCATCATCAGGATGTTTTTGTCGAAACAGTGTGATAACATAAACTGTTAAACTATTAAACTGTTAAACTGGTGTTTCACTGAAAAACCAGGGTATTAACTGAGTTTGCTCTGTGCAAGCCTATTTTATCACACTGTTTTGACAAAAACATCCTGAAGATGGGCGAACGCCCGATACCGGTCGATGACCACCAAAAGAAGCAGGCTATCACGGAAAAATCTCTGATACTATCTAGCTCTGCGGAACCAACCACAACAAATCAAATTTATTATCTCTGAATAAATACCTGCAGCCAAACTGGTGATTCGGGCAGCAGAAAGAGTAGACAGAAGAGTAGAGCCGGAAAAGCGGCGCACGACAGAGCCAATGTCTCCCATTTTAGGAAACTTCCAAAAACATAAGCCACCAGTATGCCAGCGGCCATGAACAGAGCAGGCAATGTACCGACCATCCCTCGTACCTTGGGCAGTGAGCAATCGTTGACCTGCACATACCGCATTACAAGTTACCAATTATGTCATCATCTTCAGGGCGAGAGTAGTTGATCCACTTTTTCCTGGATTATGGCGTTCTCTTGCGAGTATCCCAATCTAAATACTTACATCTCCAAAACACACACACACACACACACACACACACACACACACACACACACACACACAGAGTATTAATTTGGTTGCAGAGATAGTTAATATTTGCAAATATACAAATATCCACTTCTAAGGACAACAATACTTCCATACATCCACTGCAATCATATTCATACATTGTCCTGTTTACTGACGACTACAATCAGACACGCAAGTAGCCAGAACAGATCTTTTAGGAATTGGGCACATCTACATCTACCATTCATCATTTCTACATCTACCAGTTAAGATACAAAAAAAACAAACTGGTTATAAAATCAATGTTCCATCCCTATAGACATGTGAAACAAATGCTCTAAAAAGATTGTCACAGAATGAAAATACTCTCAATATGAAATACTTACATATAATTGAGCAGAAGGAAGTACTATTCCAACTGAAAATCCGGTGCAGGCACGAGCAGCTACCAGATGTAGCCAGTTGGGGGAACAAGATATGTATATCCAAGCAGCTATGAACAGAGGGGCACTTAATTCAAGCGTCATTCTAGGGCCGAAATTTTGCATAAGAGGACCACAAACCAGACTGCCAAACAGCGCTCCTAATGGTGGAGCTGCAGCTGTAACAACCAACATAAATATATAGAATCATTAATAATGTTTATAACCAGTAAATTTATATTATTGGCTAATTAAACGGCATATTTCAAGAAAAATACTTTTGTCAGTAAATTATAATAGATTCTTAGGCTGTAAATTATTGTTTAATCTTAGGAAGTATATGGTAAGTTAGAGGTAAGTGAGACTATTCACTTCTTCAGGAGCAATCGAGTCTCTAAAGATGTCCCTGACTAATTACACACAAAAAAACATTCTTCAGAAGACACACATTTCACTTCAAGGCTGCGAAGATAGTTGAAATGTGCAATTTCTTGGATTATCGCAGTTCACAGCAAAAACTCTATGGTACAAACTCATTTACAAATATGTAGAGGCGAAGGGCAGATCCGACTTATGGCGCGCAGGTTTGGGATAGAAAATATAATGATGACCTTGAAAAGGTTCAGCAATTTTTTATTAAAAAATTACTCACCATTTCTAAATTTTGTCCTGATTTTATTTTAGCTAGAGAAACGAAGTTACCTCCTATATTTGTATTTGCGTTGAAACTCCATTTGAAGTAAAATTATAACTATAGAGCAATAGAGTTCCTAATATTTTAGCAAAAGAACTAACAAAGATATATATATATATACTGGTTTAAGGAGCTGAAAAATCGGTTAAATGAATATAATATTAATATAAATTTAGATTTATGTTCTGATATGTTTTGTCCAAAGGTAATCAGAAATATAACAGATAAGGTCGCACAGTATCATTATAACAGGGCTGTCAACTTAGCTAGAAACTCTGTTTTCAGTTATATAAAACATTAGACTGCGTTGATAAAAACACTAGTAATTTCAACACAGAGACAATTGGAAATATTAAGTGGATTTTTAAGGTTAGAGCAGAGATAATAAATTTCAATTGGAGACCGTTTCTATCGCAAAAGTACTCCGATTCATGCGGCCTGTGTTCACTTTGTAATAGAAATCAGAAGAAACTGTTTACCATTATATAAGTGAATACAGATGGCATTGGCTGGGAAGTAATTTATTAACGAGGGAAGAAATGATTTTATTTTTGAATAGTAAATAGTAGTCAGCTCTAGCAAATTTTTACTTTCTCTTACTCCTAGTAAGAGGAAGTATTGTAATCGTGTCAAATTTTCGATATCGAGTTTTCTCCGGAAACATCCGTTTTGAGGTCCCCTGAGTCCAAACAAGTGGTTTTTAGCAAGTGGTCTGTGTGTGTGTGTGTGTGTGTGTGTGTGTGTGTATGTGAACGGCATAGCTCAAAAACAAAAAATCGTAGAAATTTCAAACTTGATATTCCGTTTAGTTATCACCATGGGATCTGACGGTGCGTTATCTGTCGAAATTCCTCAACCGGAAGTACCACTTTACTAGTTTTTTTTTTTACGTTTTTGCGATTTTCTCAAAAATGGCTCCACCGATTTACTTCAAACTTGGTATATCAGCTACACATACTAACAGCTACAACTTTCATATGAAACTTTTCTCTGGGAAAATTCATTTAAGGGCACTTATGGGGAGGGGTGGGGTTAGGGGAAAGTGGTATTTCAGTTTATTAGACAATTCTATCATCTAAATAATGTTTATTAAAATTAAATATGTTGTTGAAATTCCGAGTTTGCAATAAAATCGGATAACCGGAAGTGCGTTTGCTTTACCACTTTACTAAATGATTTTTTCACTTTTTCGCGATTTTCTCAAAAATGGCTCCGTTGATTTTCTTGAAACATCTTATATACACTAAACATACAAAGATCTATAACTTTTATTTAAAACATTTCTCGGAGAAAATTCATTTAAGGCCACTTTTAGGGGAGGGGTGGGGTTACATCTTCCTGTAAAGTGGTATGATAGTTGATTATACAATACTATCATCCAAACAAAATTAATTAGAAATAAATATATTGCATAAATTCCAAGTTTTAAGAAAATTAGTAAGCCGGAAGTGCGCTTTTACTGAACCGTTTTTTCAGTTTTCGACGAATTTCGTTATATTTGGTACACAAACTATAACCTTTGTCAATTATAATTTTGAGAACAGGAGTAAGAGAAAGTTGTGTGAGTGTTTCACACCAGATTTTTGTAAATATAGTTGGAAATACAGATCTTTTTTAATAGATGAATTTAACCTGTGATTTATATTAAAAATAATAATAATATTCTAGAAGTCTATTGTGTATATCGCTCTTTATTCTCAGTGTTTATGCATTAAGTTTAATAGTTGCTGTTTACCTGTACAAGTTGTATAACTGCTGTTTATAATCGTAATTGTTGTTCATGGTTATTACTTTTATTTCCAAATTTACATATATATTTTTATATTTATGTTGTTTTTTTTTACATTTTATTATTCTTAAAGAAGTTGAATGGAAAACGTCCTACACAACGAATTATCAATTTTGTATGTGTGTGATTTTCATGGATATTTTATTGGTTATCATCTTTGTTGATAGATAAACTGTTTTTTTTAGCCAACTTCCCGCAGACGGTCGCTGACCATTGCGCGCTGTCCTTGCGAAAACAAGAGTTTCCTTTTTGTATGCTATTTTCAGGAAATTAAGGAAATAATAAAAAATTATTATATAATTTTGTACTAAATATTTACATGTCTTCAATGTTATATCAATGGGAGAATCTAAACTTAATAAAATGACTTTTTTGAAGAAAGCATAACCTCCTCCCGCCATGCCACCCATTACTTCTTTAAATGAATTTCTCGGAAAAAAAGTACCAAACAAAAATGGTCTCTTTAATCATTGTTACTATACCAAATTTAGTGAAATTAGTCGGCATTTTTATGGAAAAAATCACGAAAACTAAAAAAAAAACCGCTCCTCGGTTTACTCATTTTCTTAAAAATCGAAATACTGGCAACATATGTAATTCTATTTAATGCTATTTAGATGATAATTATATAATAAACTGAAATAACAATTTAAAGGAAAACATGACCCCCACCCATCACCCAAAAGTGGCCTTAAATGAATTTTCCGGGATAACACAATCGCAAGCCCTAAACCTACAAAGCAAGAAGAAATAAAAACAAAAATATTTTTTGTGAGTTTACAAAAAAAAAATTATATATATATATAAATATTACATGTAATTCTGAAATACTACTGAATTGGGTGCCTATTACAAAAATTATTTCCAGTAGTAAACAGTTTGCACTATTTCTGATACATTGCAAAACGATGGCGATTTATTCGCTTACAAAAAATTGCAAAACCATTTAAGAAACTTAGTTTTCGATTTAGAAATTTATTTAGATATGACTTATAAAACAATATTACTCACATATCCATGACACCGCTTCTTCGTGGGGAACCAATTCAGGGTTATATATCTTCATAGAAGGGATGGCAGGCGAAGAGAAACCTCTGACCAAACCGATCGTCAAATAGCCGAGAGAAGCGGTGATTGCCAGTAACACCTACATAAGAAATCATGTAATTTAATTTATTTATAATGAATAGATTTTTGTTTACAAATATGATATATTAAGATCATAATACTAGAAGTTGAGAAGCTGGCAAGAGTTATATAACTAGGCCAAGTTCAGATCATATAAGAAACAATAATACTCTCAATTTAAATATGTTATTTTATTGCATAAAGTTCTATTGTACATGTTGATTCAGGAGGTGGCCTCTAAATCATACACTCATCTCCACTGATTGAATAATTTTGAACAATCGAATCAACTCTGTTGATCCTAAGTTACTTTTCGCAAAACTGTAGCATAATTTCTAAATAACAGTATAATTAAATGTTTTTGTTATTTCCACTGACAATAGAATTCAAAGTAATGATATTTCATATATATTTTATGTATAAAAAAATAAAATCAGTTTCTAGCAGATGTTACCATTTTTATTAAGATATTAAGAAAACAAAGAGAAAAAAAGTAAAACAAATCCACGAATAAAATGTAACTTTCTTGTAATCTGAAAGTTACATTTCACTCGATTTTTTTTTCTTTCTTTGATTTCTTTTTTAGTACTAATGAAGTCTTCAAATAAAAGTCTTTTGCGAAGGCAAACTGAAATTAATAATTAAGCAAGTGGTCGAGAAATTAACACTATTTAAACCATTTTTACTTTCTCTTGCGGAACCCCCTAATGTACGTATATACATACATAAATATAATTCCCGAAATCAAAAAATCTGCAGTGAAACACTCACACAACTTTCTCTTACTCCTGTTCTCGAAATTATGATTGACAAAGGTTATAGTTTGTGTACCAAATATAACGAAATTCGTCAAAAACTGAAAAAACTGTTCACTAAAAGTGCACTTCCGGCTTACTAATTTTCTTAGAACTTGGAATTTTGGCCATCTATTTATTTCTAATAAATTTTGTTTGGATGATAGAATTGTATAATCAACTATGATAGTATTTAAAAAAAAAACATAACCCCACCCCACCCCTAAAAGTCCCCTTAAATGAATTTTCCCAGAGAAATGTTTTAAATAAAAGTTGTAGATCATTGCATGTTTAGTTTATATACAAAGTTTCAAGAAAATCGTCGGAGCCATTTTTGAGAAAATCGCGAAAAAGTGAAAAAAATCATTACTAAGTGATAAAACAAACGCACTTCCGGTTATCCGATTTTTTTCAAACTCGGAATTTCAACAACATATTTAATTCTAATTAACATTATTTAGATGACAGAATTGTCTAATAAACTGAAATAGCACTTGAGATGAAAACATAACCACACCCCTCCCCCAGAAGTGCCCTTAAATGAATTTTCCCGGAGAAATGTTTCAAATAAAAGTTGTAGCTGTTAGTCTGTGTAGTTGATATACCTAGTTTGAAGAAAATCGATGGAGCCATTTTTGAGAAAATTGCAAAAACGTAAAAAAAAACTAATAAAGTGGTACTTCCGGTTGAGGAATTTTGACAGATGACCCACTGTCGGATCCCATGGTGATAACTAAACGGAATATCAAGTTTGAACTTTCTACGATTTTTCTACATTTTTGAGCTATGCAGTTCACATACATACAGACCCACACACACACACACACACACACACACACACACACACACAGACTATTTGCTAAAAACCACTTTTTTGGACTTAGGGGACCTCAAAACGGATATTTCCAGTGAAAATTCAATATCGCAAATTTGACACGATCACAATACTTCCTCTTACCAGGAGTAAGAGGAAGTAAAAAGGAAATACTATAATTAAATGATAATAATAGTATTTGTTAAAAAAAAAAAAAATCAAAGTAAGGCTTTCTGTTGTGGTGGATTTTGAAAGAAACTTTTTTATTAGATGCCTAAACTAGTGTGTACCAAACGTAATGATTCAAATTTGCATTCCTGTGGCTTTTGGTTTTTGCTATAGTCACAGCAAAAAGATTATACTTACGCTGTTTTCTTGGTTGTTTGTATATGTGTATTTCTGTAATAACTCCGTTCAGAAAATTAGACCCACCTTCCTTTTCCAATACTTTCTTTTAAATTAATAAGAGAAAGTAAAACATAAAACATACAAAACAAATTATTCTAGATAACACTGCTAGTTGTTTGTTGTTTGAACACTGATGGAACACGCGCAATTTACCGACTCACTGCTTCAAGCTAAAAATGAAATTTATATTCTGATAACCAAAAATATACTATTTATAGAATGGCCATTATTAGTATTATTTGAAAACTAGTAAAGAAATAGTATTAGGAAAAAATTCTATTGTATCCATGACAAGCTATGGAGCTTCAAGTCGGTTACATTAAGAAAAACAAATCCGCAATGAAACATTGTCATACGACTTTCTCCTCTGAATGCAATTATTATAATTCTAAAGACAAATATTTTCTTTAAAATGGAATGTTTACTACCATTTAGTGTGCCTTATTACATAAATATATAGGTATGTGTGTGTTATGGTTGTTGTATTTTTAGGACATTGTTAGGCAACACCTCTATCAGCACCCAGCAGAACTTCCTAATTTTAAGAATGTTCCCTGTCTCGAACCATCACAATGGAAGTAAATACTTTTTAATGAACTTTTTAATACTTTTAATATCTAGTAAATACTTTTTAATGTTCCGTATTAGTGTCCAAGCCAGAATTTTTTTTGTTAATCCCAATTTCAGTTTTTAGCTGCACATTTCAATTTTTATTTTCTCTCACCCCTAGTAACAGAAAGCATTGTGAAATTGAGTTTTCACAGGAAATACATGTTTTGAAGTCCCCCTCGCGAAATAAATGTTTTTAGCGAATGGTCTCTATCTTTTGCAGTGTGTGTGTGTTTTAACACATATCTCAAAAAAAGACAAGTCGCAGGTAGCTCAAACTTAGAATTCCGTTTAGGTATTACCATCGCATCAGACAAGAAGATTTCGTGCAAAATTCTTCGACCGGAAGTGCGACTTTACTGAATTTTTTTGTTTTTCGTGATTTTCTCTAAAATGCCTTCTACTATTTTAAACTTCATATACTACTATCTGCACGTATACTACCTATCACTTATTTAAAACTTTTCTAGGGAACTTTATTTTTGGGAGGTTCTGAGGCAACAGAATATATTTTGCGTTCCTCTAAAGTACCATTTCAGTTTAACGGACGGTTTTACCACGTACTTTACACCTTAGAAGCATATTAATAAAATTTCAAATTTTAAGAAAATTGGTTAACCAGAAATGCGATTTTACAGAATAGTTTTTTGGAATTTTCTCTAAAACGGTTACAACGATTTTCTTTGATACCTAGATTGAAACTTAAAACTTTTATTTGAAACATTTTTAGGAAAAAAATTGGTTTTAGAGGGTTATTGGGGGTCTGTCAGTTATTTAAATTTGCACAAGGTCTAAATTTAATTTGAACATAAGGTCTAAACCTCAACATAAATATATAAAGTAAAACCACTATTTTTATAGCCAGCCTAACTAAATATTGTAATGTTGCGATTATAAAGAAAATTTCTCGATTAAATTAAATTAATTAGAATAAGATTAATTACAGTTTCACACTTTCTTTTTTTAATTTAGCGGTAGAATGTGCATACACTTTACACAAGCTCCTTTCCGTCTAAACACTTCAATGAATTCCTCTAAACCTAAATCTATTAGAATTTTCCAGTGGAGATGTAGCATATGTGAAGGTGTAGCATCAAGGTAATGTAAGAGAATACGTATTTGTGGGAAGAACTCGTAAGAAGTAATACTTCTTTTTTAACCTTGCTCATTTATTATCCTCACTAACCTTTCTATGTCACTAGAAAACCTTGAAAAACAGCTAGACTTGACATCCCCTCTAATATTGTTTGTACGTCATCACTGAGTGAAATAGCGCTTGGTCCTTCAAAGGATCCAGTAAGTCCGCGCAGTCGTCCCATCATCTTTTCTCACATTTTATAAGAATTAAAATATCAGATAAATTCTACCAACTTATGCACTAATCTTGGCAAAAAAAAAAAATTCTTTTTCCATTAGCTTCGAAGATGAATATTAATTTCGATCTATTGTAAAATTGGTGGAGAAACTTAATTTTTTTAATAAATTAATAATATCATTATTAATTAATTACTTATTGAGTAGACAATTTCAAAGTAACTACAATTAAGGAAAATGCAAACATAATAAAATTGCATTAAATATAAATTGAACTAAACTAAATTTTTAAAAAAATCACTTTCTTACTTCAGTTTTCAAAATTTTGCAGTTAGCATACCAAATTTAATGAAATTTGTCGGTGTTTTTTATGGAGAAAATCACAAAAATTTAAAAAACGTTCAGAAACTGAGAATTTTGATAATCTATTTATTTTTAATTAATTCAGTTTGGATGGTAGATTTGTATAATCAACTACGATAGCACTTTAGAGAAAAACATAACCTCACCCCTCTCCAAAAACCCCCTTAAATGATTTTACCAGAAGAAATGATACAAATAAAAGTTGTAGCTTTTTATATATGTAGTTCACATTCCTAGTTTAAAGAAAATAGAGCCGTTTTAGAGAAAATAGCAGAGAACTGCAGCACTACTTAGTAAAAACGCACTTTGGAGGAAAACCTACCCCCACCCCTCCACCAAAAGTGCCATTAAATGAATTTTCCCAGAGAAATGTTTCAAATAAAAATTGTAGATCTTTGTATGTGTAGTTGATATTATTGCAAGTTTAAAGAAAATTGTCGGAACCATTTTTGAGAAAATTGCAAAAAAGTGAAAAATCAGTCAGCAAAGTGGGCCCTCCGGTTGAGGAATTTTGACAGATGACCTACTAGTGAATCCGACGGTGATGCCTAAACAGAATATCAAGTTTGAACTTTCTACGGCTTTTCATTTTTGAGCTATGCTGTTCACACACATGCACACTGTAGAAGCCGTTGTTGCCAAGATTCCCTATTAAAAGTCACACTTCTTTAAACTTGGATTTCTAACAATGCGTAATGCACCAGGCGTCTAAACCGTACATTGAAATTATTCCTACTCTGAGTTTTGATGATCACATTGTATGTATGTATATCATTCTCTGAAAAACCACTTCTTCATACTTAAGGATTACAAATTAAGTTTTACGAATATAGAATTAAGGAATACGAATTTTTCCTTGTGAAACTCAATTTCAAAAATCTAAAGCGAAACCAAAACTTCCTTTTATAGGAATAAGAGAAAGTGAAAAATAAATAAAATATTTAAAAAAATTGCCTGTTTAAAAATAGCGGTGAGTGAAAGCTGCATGTTTGTTCCTGCAGACAGAGGTACTCCAGCCAACTGAGCACATTCAAATGATTACATAATTTACGACCTACCACCACCAGAGTGCTTTTGAAATAAAGAGGAACGAGCGACAAGTGTGCTGAACGCTTGTTATCCGGCTCTAATTAAACCTACAAGCCTTGCCAGAGAAAATTTATATATATTTATATATTCACTGACCAATATCTCTTTAGATATCCTTCCTTAACCATTTATTTATAAATAATAAAAAAACGTTAGGGGCATTGTTGTGAAATAAGAGAGTATTACTTCCAAATATATTTTGATTTTCTGAAAATTTTCATGTTAAACGACACTATTTTCTTTTACTGCCTTCTTAAAGTTCTAATTGGCAAATTTTGACTATTTGGAGTCTTTGAATTATTTTTAGTTTTATTTTGACTAATTGGCATTTTTGACTATAATCTTTAACTAGTATTATACAGTTAAAGAACGGTAATATCAAAAGAACAGTTTAGAGCTAAATCTAAAAGTTAGTGGGTAAATGAAAATTGCTGTAAAGCTAAAGCCACAGCACTTTTTCCAATTACTATGCAGCCACCTGATGTGAATAATGTGCCTGTGAGTGCTGGGTGTGGAATTTCGTTTCAAACAGTAATGACAGGCATGTATATTTGTAGTTAGAATACCAAATTAAAGAAAATCTTTGGAACTGTTTTTCAGAAAACCGCAATAAACAGGAAAAAAAAGTATGATCAAGTTGTACTTCCAGTTCCGGATTCTGACTGAAACCTTCGGACCTCGTACCTGGCTATAAGAAAGTGTATTATTAATTTTAAGCCGCCTGCGATAATTCAAAGAAATTATTTTCGGAGTAAACTAAAGGTCGAAAATTAGAAGAAGCATGCAATAATTTCTCTAATATATCAGTAACATAAAGCAAATAATAAATCAAACTAAATTCTTTAGAACAAACAAATACCATAAATTAATCAATTTACTTGTCATCAACTTTTTACTAGCTGATCAAATAGTAACAACTTTATTAAATATCTTTTCTACCAATTATCAAATCTTCTTTTTAAAATAAACTACTTATTTATTCAATAGGGTAGAGTAAATCATTTCGTTCATAAAAAAATTATTTAAATCAACAGTGTTGTAATTTTGAGTGTTGCATAACATTAAACAAAAGAAACTATTGCATGAAACTAAGTTCAAAAAACACTTATTCCTTCAACAAAAAAGTATTAAGAATTTTAGAAATTCTATATTCACTTCAAAACGACCGTAAAAAAAAATAATCATGAATGTAATAGTGATAATATTAATGTCATGAACATCTTATCTTGCTGGCAATATAAATATCGATACACGATACCAGGTAATCATACGTTAGACATCAAATACGTAAAAAAATAAACGCAACAAAACTTAAAAAAATGGATATTAAAAAACCTGTAAGATTGTTATTGTCACTGAAAAAAAAAAGGAAGAGGCGAATTAAATGAAGTATTAAATGAAATCTGTAACAAACAATTAACTCGAGAGCTTCATTAAATTTTTATATTTACAAGTGTCTTTAAGTAAGTGATTAGATATTAGATAAAATCCAGCTTTCATTCTCGGTAAATACATCGCAACAATGAGAAATGATGTCCACTTAATTTGTTAAAAATATTTAATTAAAAACTTTATATTATTATTTCTACGTTTTTCCCTAAGAAGGTATTTGATCACTTATTGCAATCCTGTGTTCTCAATGAACAAAATCAAAATTAATATTTTTGCTGGCTAGCAAATAAAAATCTCTGATGAAATTACCTAAAAACCATGTAATCTTTATAACACACACCAAGAAGTCTTACCTATACTTTTAGAATCGATATGTTAATCTTCAAGTATCTGTACTCAGCAAACCTATCTTCTATCCTTCCACGTCTAAAATAAACAAGAAAATTAGAAAGATTTAAATATTTTGCCGAACTTACTGATACAACATTAAGAATTTTTTTTTTAAACAAATTCCCAACTGAAATACAATCTTTTAGTAAATTCCACATATCTATTATAATATGATTCCAACACCTTTGTCTACCAGTAGGATATTGTTGGAGTATAAATGTTAGTAATTTTTGGGTAAAATGTTAAAACCTACCTTGCATCATGACGTTGCCTTTTCTTTGAGAAAAAATAGTTAACTTAGTTATATTTTTTAGCTTAAATGATGCCTCCTACTATCAGTTCTAAGAGTTTAAGATATCAGAATACAATTCGTAAATTAAATGATTCCAACGAATTCATTTGGTTGAAGGTTATTTCATTGTTTCCTCGAATATAACCTTAACTTGAATATGATGTCAGCGGTGGATGAGAATATACATGCGTTGTAATTTTAATAACATTCATTTGATAAAAGTGAGGACTCTTTAGAAATATAATTAAAGCTCTTTTACTATAAATTAAATTAGTTCTATTTGAGAAAACATGTTGAAATTAAGTAGTGTTTAATGTAAAAATGATGTACATCTATGCACCAATCTTGAAATTAATTTTCATAATGTCACAAATGGTATTACATTATTTTTTTATATTCCAATTTCACGAAATTTATTTGAAAATTTCTTTCCTACTTTGCTAATCATTATTGTTCCTTAACGACTGAAAACTGTAAAATATGGAGAAAATAATCATTAAAGTATTGTACGTGCTCCCGTGTCCTATATTCTTGGCAAACAATAGTTAACCATTTCTGATCATATAAAAATCGTTTTCTGCATCTTGTTAGTGTGAGAAACGTCTTATTTTTTTCTTGTCTTTCTATTTTGTTGATTTCTCTGTCGCAGTGTCTAATAATACTAATTCATTTTTATACTACAATTAACACTATATTTTTACAATATAGTTATATACATTTTTATAAAATAGTTTATAGTATAATATAGTTTTTATAGTATTTGTATAGTTTACATATCAGTATGCATTATGACAGATGTTATTTCAACATATTAACACAAAAAACTATTTTTCTAATAATTGTCTGTGGCCAGGACGACAAATAATTTAATTTCAAATTTGCCGCTTTAAGAGAGTGCGCTTGCTTCAAAGTCTGAAGATATTTCCAATATTTGATTTGTTTTATACAGAATTTATACTACATTTATTAAACAACGTTAACAAAATAATTGTAATAACAATTTAGTAAAATAAATATCTAGTTAGCTATTGTAAATATATAAGCTGTTTAGATTAGGTTTAAACATTCATAGAAGCACATTATTTTAGAGGAGTTTTATTGTTCATTTTATATTCCTAAGAAATTTGGTTAATTTTTAAATCTTTAACAAGTACATTGACCCTATAACCGGATTTTCCGTCACACGTTGCTAATCCCCACCTTCAACAACCTCCATAACACAAGCTCACACAGAAAAATTCGTCCTGCAGGTTAAGAGGTTTTTCCGTGAGTATTAATACCCTTTTTTAACGTGTCCTTTTTCTTATTTTCCGAGTTTTTGCTTGTTTTTACCAGAAAATTCGTTATCCAAGTGAAACTGTAGTTTTAAGTTTCTTGCAATCGAGTTATTTTTTATTTTTTTTTTTTACGAACCAGCATCACCTTGGCTTTTAATTTGTAGTGTTTTTGTACATTAAAATTTCACTAGATTCCATATTTAGATATTAAATTAAATTTTAGTGGTGAATTGTGTCCTTGTAAGTAATTAAATCATATTTTGGATCTATTTAATTTTGCAAAGTCATTAACTCCTCCGTATATTTTATAATTATTTTTATTTGTTATTATAGCCAGTTATTGTATGAGTCAAAAAACAGAAAAGCCAGTGCTTTCAGGTCAACGCATCAAGACCAGAAAAAGAGGTAATATTTTAAGTGGACATTATTGCTTGCTTTTTAAACATCGCCCAACAAAAATTTATGTTGAACTAATATAATATTTATAACAACAATAATGAATTTTGGCGTTGTAAATATAAAGTATACTTCGCCCTGCTTCTCTTTCTTCATTTAAAATCTGACCAATTAACCCGTCAGATGCTTCACATTTTTTTGACATATAACCTTTATTAATTTTCATCTATTTTATTTATTTAAAATTTCGTTAATATTCTAATGAAAGTGACGTAAAATAACAATCAAAATTTAAGAGGTTTAATTTTGCGTTTTAAAAAAAATTTATATATGAGCCAGTCCTTGAAATTACGTGAAAGTTAACTAGAACCAATCTGAATATGTTCAGCTTTTTATTCCTACAGTTCAAACCCTTTTTTTTTTTTTTTCTTGAAGTAGGTCACTTACATTTGGA
>JAAEAF010008230.1:0-56977 GCA_011037195.1 Triatoma infestans | reverse complement strand
GGTTTTGGTATCATTCGGATTATGGAAAATTTCCACTGGATTGGGAAGTATGTTGTTCGCAGGACCGAGTTAAAGATGGTGGTTAAGAATACTACAGTTTTCCTAGGAAGGGAGAGAGGATATTGGAGAAGATAAGGTCAAAACTTGGAGCTTTTCGTTTGGGAAGGTATTTTTATTACATATAGTATGTCTGATGGTGTAAATGGTTGAGAAGGAAGAGAGAGAGGAAGTGGAGTGTCAAGCTCTTGCTCTATATATGAGGTAAATGTGGGATCGTCCAAGTCGGGATGGGGAGTGAATACGATGTAAGGTACGACAAGAAGAGGAGGGCTTTTTCCTTGTCAGTTGAGGCCATGAGCCGTCACCCCCACGACGTAGGGGAGAAGTAACCGTTTTGTAGGAAAGAATTTTTTTTGTGGCATTCCAGAGTGATTGTCGTCTGTAGTAAGTGGCAGGGTGTAATATTGGAATTGTTCGTCATGTAGTAGTTTTAGTTCTGTTCTCAAGAGATAAGCGAGTCGGTTGTAGCGATGTCTGTCTGATGGGTAGCGAGTGAGCTGCCATTTGGCTCTAGCACACCGCTTTTCCATTATCAGTTGTCGGATATATAAAGGAGTTTTTTCTTTAATTGTTTGAGGTTTGTTAGTAGTGTGTTGTGTCGAGTCCCAGATCGAGGTTTATATAGATAATGTGAGGTGGTGCATGGCGTTGTCTGTGTCTTTTGCAGTTTAGAGTGGTAAATGTAAGTCTATTTTTTGATCAAGTGACGATTGAAATCGTTCCCAGTCGATTTTACCAGATATCAATGAAGTTTTAGAGGGGTAAGGAGTGGCTAGTGTCAAGAGATGTCAGGTAAAAGAAAATTTTTGATGTTACAAAGAAGTCCAGTATGTCGGGCAGTTTTGATGTCGAGGTGGGCCAGTATGTAGGTTGGTCAGGGGATAAGAAGCTGTAGTTTTGTGATAGAAGTACGGTTTGCAGAGTTTGACCGCGTGGATTTGCGATTCGGCATCCCCACTGAGGGAGCTTCGCGTTGTAGTCACCACCAGAGAGGAACTTAGGACCGAGGGAATTGAAATTGGATATCAATTGCTGCTGGGATATAGGCTTATTTGGAGGATAGTATAAGGCAGAAATATTGAGATGGAAGTTATGTGTGGCTAGAGATACTGTAGATGACTGTATGTAGTCTGTGGAGGCTGACGGAAGTGAATTATGTGATAGGGAGTACCGGATAAGGATTGCCGCCCCTCCATGGGCTGTATCATCGGGGTGGTCTGGCCTGTATATTGTGTAGTCGTTTAATGGAAGAGTGATCTGCTTGTAAAA
This sequence comes from Triatoma infestans, assembly GCA_011037195.1. Taxonomy (NCBI): domain Eukaryota; kingdom Metazoa; phylum Arthropoda; class Insecta; order Hemiptera; family Reduviidae; genus Triatoma; species Triatoma infestans. Next base: position 55,648 of record JAAEAF010008230.1, on the reverse strand, counting down.
TGTGTTTCTATGATGAGTGCAACGTCTATATGTTTGCTGTGTAGTACTGTGTCAAGCTCTTGCCTATGAGCGTTCAACCCATTAGCATTCCAGAGGAGGATGGTTAAAGAATTTTGTGTAGGTGTAATTATGGAGCTAGCCTAGGAAGGAGCTGGTTAACTAGGGTGTTAAGGAATGTGAAGAGTGGGGTTAGATGGGATTAAATTTTTGAAAGAAGGAGTTAAGGATCGCAGATAAATCAGAAGTAGTTGTTTGAAGAGGATTAGGCTGAGAAATAAAGTGTACTTGGGAGGGGTGGTGGCTTCGAGACTTCTGAGTAAAGAGGTTTTCCTCTGGTTGATTGCTGCTGTTGAAGTTGTTGTTGCTGTTGAAGCTGTATATGTTGAAGCTGTTCGTACTGTTGTTGATGTACCTGCTGGTATTGATGTTGTTGCTGCAGTTGATAATGTTGTTGTTGTTGTTGTTGTTACTGTAGTTAATAGTGTTGTTGTTGTGTTTGTGGTCGTGGCAGCTGCTGTTGCAGCTGGCATGTTTTGGTAACGTTGCTGTATTGTACTACTGGGTTTGGCATGTGATTGTTTGAGGCAGCAGAGGAAACTCGCTAAGTGTTGGAGACAGTGGCGTCTGTTGGACTTTAGACGAGTGATGTGAATGTTGCTGCCCGCTAGCTCGCTCACTCTCTCTTCTAAGACGCTGCAATTCCTAGTGTATTTCGCAGCCTTTGTAGCTTGCAAAATGCGATCCCAAACATAGGGCGCAATTGGGAAGAATTTCTCTGAAAGATTTGTCACAGTTCTCCCACAGATGTGGTCCAGAACATAGCGCGGTGCAATATGGCAATAAGTTCGAGAGTGGCCGTATTGCTGGCAGCATTTGCATTTAATAATTTCCTTTGTTTTATAGGGCTCCTCTACTCTTATGACTGTATTTAACAGTCTCGTGACACGAAAAAGTCTTTATTTTTCGGATTTGGTTCCAAATCAAATTAAAGAGTGGCAAGGGGAACTTCTCAGTTGGATGTGTTATATTGGATACGTTTCTTACTTGAAATCCTAGATGGTTTATGATTTCGACTGGGGGTATTGAATAATGTAGATTCCGAAGGTCAACTCTGAAAGCTTTTTCGCTTTTAAATTGATAACTATGGAATTCTATTCTATTTTCTTGCAGGTAGTGTATGCTACCTTTCTGTATGCTGCGACAGTTTTTTTACCTATTAGGATGTTTTCTGTGCGCGCTTTGCAGCTGAAACAGTCCTGGACAATTAGTGATTTTCAATTCATTTTAATTGAATGTAATTATTAATTTTATACACGTAGATTGGAGGAGGTTTTTCTGACGATTCTTCGGTTTTTCTTGTCGGTACCACTCAGTCGACTTATGGCAAAACATTAAATTTATTTGTTGTGGCAAAACCGGCTGTAGTATTCCATCTGCTGTAGCTGAGGTTGTTCTATTTGTTGAGTTTGAATTAGTTGTTGTTGTTGTTGGTTTGGCTGTTAAAGTTTATTGTTGATGTATTATGTTTGTAGGTCTGACTTCTTGACTTCTATATTCTGTGACATGTTTGGCGCTGAGCCTGATGCCAGTTGTATAACGCCTAGTGCATTATTTGCCTGGTTAGGAGAGGTGGTGGTAATATAGCGTGTTTTTTTAGTTTTCTTTCTTTCCTGTTTTTTATTTGCAGGAGATAAGTTAGCTACCTCATTTGACGTTTTTGTATAGCTTTGGCGAGATGTCGTAGATTCATCTCCTGATGTTTCGCCTCCCTTGTCGGTACCACTCAGAGCCATGCCCAGAGCGAATACCAATAGGGAATGTTAAGTTATATAATTATTATTGTATTTTTTTTTTTTTTTAAGTTAAAGTTCTAATTAGATAGAATAAATTTTATGCGTGATTGAAAGAGCTAAGATGCGTGTATAACTTACGCACGCACAGAGTTCTACTGTAATATAGTGAAACGAGTATATTTACCTGCTCTTTGGCCGGTAGTTGGGCCGCTTGTTTATGTAGCTGCCGATCTCTCTTTCCGGTAATTTCTCCTGCCTTTCCTATTCTCCAGTCATTTAAAACACAACTACAGCAAAGTAACCATCACTGGTTCATAGAAATAAAAAAAAATAAAATAAATAGAATAAAAACTTCGTAAACTGAATAATTAAAAGAAAATTTGAAATGGGAAAAGAAATAGAAAATAAAATAACTATTTATAACTGAACTTAAACTGAATGTAATAACAAGAGAGCTTGTAGAGCGAAGTGCAAGCTGTCACAGCCAGAGGCGAACTGCCCATTCACTAATAATATTTTTTTTTCGTATTCAGGTTGCCACAAAACCTGTATTTCCGGTAAAAACCCAATTTCAAAAATCTTGCACGATCACATACTTCCTTTTTCTACGAGTAAGAGAATGTAAAAAGATTACTTACTTCTTAACGCTACACATAGAAAGGCGGGACAGGAATGTGGGCAACGTCCATCGATTATATTCAATAAATGAATAGATACTTACAGAGGACAACAGCTATACATTTGGTACAGCTGATAACAGAGTTGTTGGCAAAAAAGTGAATAAAAATCATACAAACACTGGAAGCGGCTAACTTCTATCGGTGAAACCACACCGATTTGATAAAACGAAACTTGAAGGCGTATATATTTTAGAATATCGAATTTATTGAAGAGTGTCATTAGTGGGATGGAAGTATCCTTTCCAGAGAAGGAAATTCTGCACCACTTTCGAAGTGAAATATCAGTTGTAAAGATGGAAAGAGTGTATAAAATTTCCGACATTAGGCCTCTTGAACCTTGTGTCTTGACTTTAGATAGTGAGCAATTTCTGAGGCTGTCACTTTGTATACATATAATTTCTGAGGCGAGGATATGTATACATAAATATACCAGACAGACATTTCTTATTTTTTCCCCAGAAAATTCTAGCATCTAGGTTTTTAGGTATGAGACTTGGAATCCCCTCCAAATTAATAAGACTTGTCCGTGCGACCATGGCTGACACTAACAGTCGTGTCAAGATACAAGGAGATCTGTCTAACAAATTCAAATGCGATCAAGGCTTAAGACAGGGAGACTCTCTTTCATGCACACTCTTTAACCTGGGTTTGGAAAGAATAATTAGATATGCCAGAATTGAAACCACAGGCACAATCTTCAATAAGAGCGTGCAAATCTTAGCGTATGCTGATGACATTTGTATAATTGGCAGGTCTTCAGCGGCTGTAGAAGAAACCTTTATCTCCTTAGACCGGGCAGCAAGAAATATGGAGCTGGCAGTAAATGAGAATAAGACCAAGTACCTTACAACGGATACGAGAGTGTATAACTCATGCATTCAGGACAACGATTACAACTTTGAAGAGGTTCGCGTATTTAAATACCTGGGATCGGTAATAAGGGCGGATAATGATGTAAAACAGGAGGTAAACCAGAAGCTCATACCCGCCAATAAATGCTACTATGGGCTCCTGAGGTATATGAAAAGCCGTAATTTATCCATGTACTCTGTACAAAGTGCTAATACGCCCTGTTCTGACGTTCTGAAGCATGGACCATGACCAAAGCGACAGAGCAAAAGCTTCTCGTCTTTGAAAGAAGAATTTTAAGAAAGATATTTGGTCCAGTCAAGGAAAATGAACAATGGAGGACAAGACACAACGAGGAATTAGTATGGTAGTATTCGAAAGTAGATGTTGTTAAATATATCCATTTGGCAAGACTGCGATGGGCAGGCCACGTTGTTAGGATGGAAGAAACTGCCATCCCCAGAAGAGTGCTGTTCGGTGAACCGGGAGGGAAAAGAAAGGCTGGTAGGTCGAAAATAAGATAGCTGGATCAGGTCGCGAATGATGTGTAGACAGCTGAACGTCCGGAACTGGTGGATCGCGGCCTAAGGATAGAGAATCATGGCGTAGGATTCTTGAGCAGGGCAGGACCCAGTAATGGGTTGTAGCGCCAAGGAGTAAGTAAGTAGGTTTCTAGGTACTCTGGCAAGCTGTGACATAAATCTTTTCTCCAGGGAACCTTTGTTATGGTTTCAATAATTGGATAATGTAAAGTACTGAAATAATTTATAGTTATTGAATCAATTTATTGAAATAAAATTTATCAACGGGAGATTAAGAAGACTTATATATCCTTTAATATCAAATTTTGTATACAAACATTTACAAGCAATTTACTGTTGTTTTTTGCACAAACATAACTTTAAAACAATGTTGTTTGTAAATTAGGAAGAAAAAAAAAAAAAATCAATTCTGATATAACTCGTTTATGTATTTATTAAAAACAAAAAGAAAAATAAGGAGCTTATAAATGGGAACTTTGACTTAAAGTTTTGATGATTTCCCCTCCCCACTTTCTTTCCCCCAACATCCTCTGAGATGTTTTACATGGAAAACTTTTCTGACCAACTTTTGAATTAAAAAAAATAAAAATAATAAAGAAAACTGCTAAATAATTCTGTTTCCTTGTATTTTTCTTTCTTGTCTTTGTAGACATACAAAACTTATAGCCCCAGTCCAATCTTGATTTCATTATAAAGTTAATTTAATAAAAAATATAATATGTGATATTAGAATCAGGAGGTTTATCGATATTGCACATATCAAAATAATCCTTTTAATAAAATTCTATAAAAATAAAAAATAAAATAAAAAAAACCTTTGAAATACAACTGTCTGGTATTGCATATAACAGTATCAAAAGCTAGAGAGTTTTTTGTACTATCAGTGTTCAGTTTAATCATGTTTACAGCAAAAATAAATGGATCAAAACTAAAGATGAGGGAATATTGTCAACATTGGACAAACAATACTATCTGTTATTGAGCATAGTAAAAGTTCTGTTCAGATCAATTTGTAATATTTATAATTTAATGAATAAAACAAAAATATATTATCAGATAAAAAAAAATCAAGTAGGTTCATCATGAAAATAGAGGTTTTGTATCAGAGACATTTTTTTCTGTGGTAGCCTGCTTCATTTTGTGGTCATCAACCGGTTTCGGGCGTTCGCCCATCTTCAGGATGCGTTTGTCAGACAGTGTGTTTGTCACACAGACTTGCCTGACACTATGGGATCCGACAGAAGTTATCTGACAAAACTCTTCAATCAGAAGCACTACTTTACTAAATGGATTATTAACTTTTTTATGATTTTCTTGCAAGTCTGTGTTATCACACTGTCTGACAAACGCATCCTGTAGATGGGCGAACGCCCGAAACCGGTGGATGACCACAAAATGAAGCAGGCTTATCACGGAAAATGTCTCTGACGCTTTCCAGCTCTGCGGAACCAATCACCACAACAACATAGAGGTTTTGTATGGACGTAATAGCCTTCTTACTTTCTCTTACTTCAAGTAAGAGAAAATTGTGTCAAATTTTCCATATCGAGTTTTCATGTAGAAATACACGTTTTGAGGTCCCCTCAGTCTGAAAAAAAATGGTTTTTTAGAAAATGGCTTGTGTGTAGGTGTTAAACTTGAAATTCCGTTCAAGTATCACTATGGGATCCGACAGAACGTTATCTGACGAAACTCTTCAATCGGAAGTACTACTTCACTGAATGGATTATTCACTTTTTTATGATTATCTTGAAAATGGCTCTAACGATTACATTCGAAAACTATTTTATCAACTACACATGTTAAGAGCAACAAATTTTATTGGAAATATTTCTCTGGGACATTTACTTTAAGGTGTTTTTTTGGGGCGGGGGCGGGAGTAAGGCGAAGTTAAGTTTTTCTCTAAAGTGCTATCATAGTTTATTATACAATTCTAACAACTAAATAATATTAATTAGAATCTTTTAAATATGTTGTCAAAATTCTGAGTTTGAAAAAAAAAAAAAATCGGTTGACAGGAAGTGCGTTTTTTTTTTCACTGAAGTTATTACAGTTTTCTATGATTTTATCCATAAACATACCGACGGATTTCATTAAATTTGTTACATAAACTATGAATACAGTGAGACCTATCACTTTTGTTGGGTACTTTTATCCAAGAAAGTTCATTTTAAGAAGTTTTGGGTGTATAGTTTCCTGAAAAAAAGTTTTTTATCAAATATAGATTCTCCAATTGATATAAAATTGAAGATTTAGAAAAAAAAAATAATTAGTAGAAATTGTAAGTATGTGGATGGGTCCGCAATGCTGGATAACATCTGGTATTTTATCCGTCGTAGTATGTATATTTATAGTGTTCCTAACCGGTTTCGGATTTTCATCCATAGTCAGAGCAAAAATTCACCAAGTTCGTGTAGAGGGTTTACTTCAATATAATGTTTTTGTTTCACTCACACTTGTGGGTTGTATATATGTGGGAAGGTTATAAGGTTATGTTAACAATCTTATAATGAACATAACTTTATAACTTCCCCACATATATACAACCAATAAGTGTGAGTGTAACAGAAACATTACGTTGAAGTGAACTCTCTACACGAAACTTGGAGGAACACTATAAATACGCATGCTACAACGGATAAAATAACCAGATAAAAATTATGTTTGAAATAAATTTGTCACTTAAATCTGTACAAATTTGTAACGGCAAGAGAGAGAACACAAGCCCGACCGAGAGAAAAAAACAGATTCTCTTTGCTACTCTCTCACTTAAGCAGACTAGAGTGGGGAGAACCTGTATGTAAGCCAGTGAGAGATCTAGACAGATATCAATCTATCAGATTCAATCATATACATCACATCATGTCATAACTCTACTCTCACCCTTTATTCTATAAAATCATTACAAGTCCAGTGCAGTTTGTGTAAACTTATAGCTACATTATAACAGTGTGTCTTCATATCTCGTCTAATTAATCAATCCCAATTTCTCTCCTCATCAACTCCATTATAAATTGCAATAAGAGAAAAATCACACACAGCAGTTTTTTTTAAATTTAATTTTAAAACATATGAAATAAATAGTGCATTTTTCACTTTTACGTCTGAGAATCCGTCTGTGTCATGGGCGGATGCGGATAGCAAACATTAATATGTACAAAATATAGACACATCAAATAAAATCTAAAGTCAAGTGCAGGAATCGAACCTAGTACCATTATAAAACTCAGCCTGGCGGTTTAAATTCAAGAAGTTCTATTTAAATAGTTAGAAAATGGGATTTCTAGAACTCTGGGAGAATATACCTTTTGTGAAAATTTTGTTAAGAATATAACTTCTGTAGCACGGGTTCGCAAAAAAAAAAAAAATATTTTTAAATGGCCTCAATTTATGTATTTCAAGTTAAATTTCAATTCTGAAAATCCCTCTATTTTATCTTAAATCATGCATGAGACTAATAAAAATGTGGAAAGGACAAATGTTGCTGCTGGGCTCAATTAGCGCTGAATTTGTTCGTCATTTCACAGGGGCTCTAAAATCACTAAGGATTGGCTGAAAAAAATCAGTAACAAATCTTTTCATGGGTCGCATATTGGTTGAAGGTCAAGTTAATGTTAATGTATACACTGTTGGAAAAGACATAATTTAAAAAAAAAATGCCTTCTTCAAAAAGTCTGGCACATAATGTAGAACTTAAATCTTTACATACGAGAAAACATTATTTTTTTTGCTAATACTAGCAGAACAGGATTGGAACGAAGGAAGTGTTATGCTCAGATTAGTTCAGGTTTCTTCTAGTAACTTCCTATAGCAAATAATTGGCTTAAACTTAATTGATCTAGATTAAATATTCCCTTTGTTTGTACCAAATATGATCTTGAAAAAATAAAGTTCATCAACTACAAAAATATAAGAAATAGGAAATTTCAGATTATAATCTTTCATCTTTGTTGAATTATTAAGAGATTTGAAAACTCTAGAGAAAAGCTGGCCAATAAAAAGGTGGTCTGGAGGAAGCTGAAGATTGTAAAATAAATAAAACATTAAATGATAATAGTATAGTAATATAATTTAATGTTTAATTAAGTGTAATATAATTTAAGGTATAATTCAATATTTGCATTAATATAATTAATGGTTAATTAATTGTATAAACTATTGGTTGGTTATAAACTATTGAACTCTAGTACAAAATTGAAATCCCATGTTTTTAGTGTATGAGGGCAAAGATCAATAACACTATACTGAGAAATTCTTTCCACCTAATATTTTACATGTTCCTAATTCCCAGAAAGGTGATGGATGAAGAAAAGTGTTATTCTAGGAACGACTCTAACTGTAATATAAATCTGTACAAACTAAAATATATTAGTAAAAAATCTTATTTTTATTTTTGTAAGATATATTAGTTTATTTCCACTTTTGAAAAATTAATTTTAAAAATGCAAAAATCTGAATACAAAATTTATTAATAATAATAATTTAGTTTTTGCAGCTCACTGTCCGATTTTGGGCAATCTATAATGAGAGAACTATGTGAAGGCCCGCAGTGTACTGAAAAAGATCCGCCTGCCAATTACCATAGATGTAAACGCTCCTTAAATTATATATATAGAAAACAGTAACTAGTATTTATTAAAAAATAAAAATAATAGCAGTTACAATAATGTACAGTAACTTTTTGCCTTCTTACTGAAATCTGAAAATAATTAAACCTAAATTTATTTATTGGAAATTTAAAACTCCAAAAGCCAGGTTCATGCTACACAAGGAGGCTTGAGAGGAGCCATCACCCACTCAATGGTAGTCTCCAAGTCTATTATTATTTCCTGATCTCCACTGCCGAGGAAATGGTGCGGCCAATGCCGAGAGTCGTCAAGTGGGGTTCTCAGGAAGACGCAAAGTAAATTACAGGTTTAGGCTGACCAGAAAAGAGTAAATGAAATTTTGTATAGCTTTTTAAGATGAAGTATTTATGAAAAGTTATTATGGATGTTACTATTGAAAAGATAGTATGGAGCACTAATTATTCGGCGAAGAATTTTGAACTGTTAAGAATGAAGGCGGTAGATATTGGAATGCTTGGCTGATCTCCATAGTTTGAGTGCTTTGTATATAAAAATGTTGTTGATTAATATCAATTTTGATCTTTTGCTAGTAAGTAAAAAGTAAAGTAACGCCTATTTTTTTAGGTAGGCTAAACGCCTAACTACCAAATTAAGTGTCATGGACGGGGGCGGAAGAATCTACTTTACTATTAATATTTTTTAAACTTTTATAAATTTAGCAGTTACATATATGGGAGTCTCGAACTGAGGACCTGTCAATTACAAGTCTAGCCTCATAACCACTCAAACCCGCCCATGAGTCGTGCTACTAGTAGTAATTAAAGTTTATTTAACAGAAAACATTACAAGAATACACTTTTTTTTTATAATTTAACCAAAAATCGGTATGGTTTTTACCGTCTGCCGGAGTTTGTCATATAAATGAAAAAAAAGTATAAGTATGAACTCAGAGGGGAAATAAACCCTCAAGAAATTTAATAAAAATACATACCATACAATCTCAAAAAAAAAATAAATAAAACAATAAAATAAAATATCTCTCATTTATTATTATTATTAATACTGCACACTACTGACATTAGACTATCATTAATACTAGCATTAAAACAAGGGTTACTTTCAAACAAAAGCAACTTAGGCTACAGTCGTGCTACTAAATGGTAAACGTTTTTTACCTGCGTATTCCACGTCAGACGCTTGTTAATGTTATTGCACATTTACATTATATGTGAGATTCTAGCATGAATTAAATATTAATATTCTAAAACTACTACCAGACAAAAGTTCTAAAAAAAATAAGAATCTGTATATGTAGAAATGATTCATAGTTTAGATTAGAGGGCAAATGGCGGCTGTAGTGTCACAGCTGAAAAACAAGTGTGAACAAATCAACTAAGAGAAATAGTTCAAAGTAAGAATGTATATTGTAACTAAGGATTTTTCCAGGAAGTTCACATGCGAATTTGCTCTTATTAGCAGCTGTCGCAGGCAATTTTTTAGAAGAAAGAAGGAAAAGTACATCAAAATAAGGCAAGTGGCATGCTAGAATCTTTAAGCATTAAGTTAGAATCCATGCAATGATTATCAAGACGGACGACTAGTGCTGCTCTCGTAGAGGTCTTTTTCATGCAGTGCTGCATTCTACAGTCTAGTTTAAACATACATTTTCTTTCTCAAACATCATGCTGCAATCTTTCGGAGAAATTTTTTGTCATTTCATTAAAGTAATCTCGAAATATTAGACTATATTTGTTTTAATAATAAAATGTGTAAATTGTAAGATTTGAAACATTAATATCAAGTAATTTTTCTTTCTAATGTTTAAAATAATGGAAACTGTTTTAATATTTTCTCTGAAATGATTTGGGGATGTAGAATTGACAAAGTAACTTTTATCAAAAATTAGTTTACAGCGAATGGATTCAACACTGCTAGTACATTGCAATATTAAGGCTGCTCTGTATTTCACTATTCATCGGCGTATTTGATGGCTATAAAATAGTGATCACTGGCCTACGCTGAATCCATTTTCAATCAATGGGTGCTGAACCAGTGAACAGAAACATTTCTCACAGTACACTGGCTTCTCTAGGAATAGCTAGATAAAACTTATTAAATTGTTTTTTATTTCTTGCTGTAAGCTACTGCTACAATTTATCTCTATTGAAACAAAAAAGAAAAGTTTATCAAATGGATGGAATGAATCACAATTTTTGTGTGAACATCAAATAGAATGCTCGTGAGCATTATTTTTTTTTTGACAATAAAATTATGAAAGCGTAATAAGTACTAATCTTGCTTTCTTTTGTTTTATTAAGAAGAAATATTGCATCATATCAGATTTTTGAAACGGTGTTTTCAAACATGGACATCCATTTTTTGAGACCCATCCATTGAGTTTTCTTGAAAGAGGAGTTTTCTATTGGAGTTCAAATAGAAGAATTAAAAAAAAAAAAAACGCTGCTGGAAGCAGGAAAGCCGTTTTGACATTTGAGAATCCGAAAAGTAATGATTTGATTAAAATCCGGTTATTCGAAAATTTTAAACTTGCTGAATGTTTGTTTTTCGGATTTTTCACCAAATTAAAAAAAAAAAACAGATCCATAGAATGTCTATTGTTGGTAGCTAAATCGCAAATATTGATCCTATCAATTTTTTTCCTGGGTTTTTTTTTTAGGAAGAACTGATCTGAACTAGTTCTTTGTGATTTGTGATTACAGGTCTTTATTAATCTGTTATTTTCATTACTTTAAATTATCTATAACATATTCTATATCATCTAATCATTCATGTTTTGGTGTTTATTACGAACGCCATGCCAATTTTTCAATGTTGTAAAATAGATTTTGAGGTTCGGTTATAAAAAAACTCTTTTTAAATTTTCACCGATGTTTCGGCAAGAAAAACAACATAAAATATAAACTTAAAAAAAATTTTTTAAAAATAAACCTGCCTGCCTACCTGAAGACATCAATCCAACTCCACCAATATATTTAAAGACCGAAATCAATTATAGGTCTCTTGTGGCAACTCTCAAAGAACTAACTAAGGTCCAATTTAGTTGCAAAGCTACAGCCAATGGTATTACCATTATTGCAAAAACAGCTAATGGATACCGAAACGTGATTCGCTATTTTAGAGAACAGATGTGGGAATTCCACACTTATCAGCTACCCGAAGAGAAGCCTTTTCGGGTTGTAATCAGAAATTTACACCGATCAAACCGATCCAAACGATATAAAAACATCACTTGAAGGAGAAGGTTACAAAGTGCGAAACGTAACTAATGTCCTTCAAGTTGGAACGAAAATACCACTGCCACTATTTTTCTTAACTTAGAACCAAATAAACAGAACCAATCTATTTTCACAAAATCATCACTCTTACATTCAATAGTCAAAATAGAAGAGCCAAGAAAAAAGAAAGAAATAGCACAGTGTCACCGATGTCAATTTTATGGACACACAAAAGGCTACTGCAACCATAAGGAACGCTGCGTAAAATGTGGAAAAGGACATCCAACATCAGCCTGTACAAAAACTCGGCAGGAACCAGCAAAACGTGCTCTCTGCGGAGGCGACCATCCTGCTAATTATAAAGGGTGTAGAGTATATAGAGAGCTACGAAACAGAAAAGGGTTTGCTGCAAGCGGAGCTCTATTCCGCAGGACTTACAGATGCAGAACGCTGGGAGAGTTCTCAGGTGGAAAGCGAGGGCATTGGTAATAATAAACATGACGCTACATACTGACCTTCAAATCCCATTTGTACACGACTCAACACAACAACTTTACAAACGATTCTACAGCAAACCAGGAACACGCACGAACCCGCACATTACCAACCTGTCCTTCCTAACCATTCCTAGGAATCCTCCCAGACGGTGGCCAAGGGACCTCCTGTCACAGGAAGAGCAGTAACAAGACCAGGAAGAGTGGCATTGGCCACCTCCTTCAAGCCTTCAAGCCACATTTATCTCAGCCCACATTTACTTATTGTACTATTACAGATTGTAAATATAAATAACCAAACAAAAAAAAGAAATAAAAAAAAACTAAATAAATTAAATAAAATTATTATATATATATATGTTACGCTCAAAGACCGATAATGCTCATTGAGCAAAAACCAGCTCACAACGCGTTGTGGTCACTGCAAAACATCTGCATCGCGAAATTCATGTTATGGCTCTTATGAAAACGATCACGCCGCGTTGTGGCAATCACAGACATACCACATAGCGAAATTCGTGTTGTGGCTATCATGCTATACGACCAGAACGCATTGTGGCAATGAAGAAAAGCCATGACGCGTTTGGAACCATATTAGAATACGACACGCAGTGATTTGCGATATGGGTCCTATTAGTCTCGAAACTTTTTGGTAGATAATCTTAGGAAATATTTTTTATCCTGTAATAAGTACCAGACAGACAATGTCCTTGATGGACTTTCTGCTGCTAAAAATTGAAAACCACTGCATGGCTTATAGTCATTATTAAATACGATAAAAGAAATCGTGTCATTAAAATAAAAGGACATTTCTTATTTATTGGGATTACTTTATATTTAAAAAAAAAAAATCATTAAGTTTTGTTTCATTAAGAAACATTTCATATTTTTCTGTACTCATGATAAAACTGCGATCAGTGCTTCTTTCCATAAACTCACGTAATTTATCATAAAACACTTCTTTTTTATTGGCCATGATATACGATCACCCTTAGAAGCAGACAATAAACGAATAAACAACTCTAATGATGGTTTAATACGTCGTTGTACTGAAACCGATAAGTTACAACCTGTCCATCGTGATATAGTTACACCAACTAGTGCTCAGTACGCGTTTCTTCATTGCCACAATGCGTTGTGGTGGTATAGCATGATAGCCACGACACGAATTTCGTTATGTGGTCTTTCTGTGATTGCCACAACGCGTCGTGAGCGTTTTCATAAGAGCCATAACAACACGAATTTCGCGATATGGATGTTTTACAGTGACCACAACGCGTCGTGAGCGTTTTCATAAGAGCCATAACACGAAATTCGCGATGTTGATGTTTTACAGTGACCACAACGCGTTTGTGAGCTGTTTTTTCGTTCAATGAGCATTTTCGGTCTTTGAGCGTAACATATATAATGTAACGTTTTTCCCTCTAAACTAGCTACTGCAACTAGTTTTAAATGGGTTCGTATAGATAAAATACTCTAAACTTCAATAAAGAAAACGCCAATTTATTGTTATACACAATAAACTACAAAATAATAATTACTTCATAGTTTAAACAACAAAAGTTCACTTTGTTCACTTTGTTCACTTTGTTCAGTTTTATCACTAAGTTCACTTTGGGACCGTACACTTCGTTTGTAACTAGAAAACTCTGCACGGTCCCACTTTATAGCGGTGGAGAATCTTGTAGAATCTTCTCGATCCTTCCGCAAAGAACTAGAGCGCGTCGCCAGCGCTTCCTTTTGCGGCCACTAAGAGAAATTGAGGTTCCTATATTCCTCTCCTAGATGGCACCACTGGCTGCGTTACAATATATATTATATATAGCGAATTGAAATTTATTTTTAACTAATTAAAATTTAAAAAACGAATTAAATATTAAAAAAAACTAATTAAAATTGCAGTAATAGCAATAGTTAAAATATATATATATATAACTTTTTATTTAGTTTATTTATATAGTTTATTTTAACAAATTTTTATTTCAAGTTTATATATATATTTTTTCTGATTTGTATTAAAATCTTTGTACTAACGCTGAAGAAGGCAATAAATTGGCCGAAACGTCGGTGATAATTTAAAGAGAATTTTTTTTTAATGACCGAATCTCAACATCTATTTTACAACAACTAATCATTAATGGTACAGCTAAATTCCGCTTTTTAGTATTTTCAGCTTTGGCAGTTTTCTCGAATTCTAGAGATTTTGCTTTAATCTTATGTGCAAATTATATATATATTCAGACGTATCTATTTTACTTGGAATCTTTTAACTAGATAATTGAGTTTTAAGAAGTTGTAATTTAAAACTGTGAGGACTACAGTAAGGGAAAGTCGTGTTTATACTATAGAAAGGAAGAGTATCTTATAGAACTAACGAAGGAAGATGGAAGTTATGGTACAGGAACCCTGACTAGCCTTTTTAAAAAGAGTTTTATTAGAAATTACAATATAGAATTAATAATAATAATAACTGAACAATTGGTTATATATATGAAATTGGATGTGAACTATCTGGTGGTGAGTGGAGAACTGCCTGCCTGCTGGTCGGTGGCTGTATTTATATAAAAGCAGCCTCTGCTGACTCGGCATTGGTACTTTTCCTATGGATGCGTCATAACTCCTCCCTCCTTAAGTTTGGAGCTCCTGCGACAAATGGCATGAGAGTCCGGGGTAGGCAGAGGTTGGTGCTTGCTGTAGAAGTATGTTTTGTGGCTGGGTTCCACCTTGCTGTGGATTCAGTTTCCTTCTACAGACACAGTAGACATATAAGAAACATAATGATAATAATAGGAGGGCTATCGTCGTTATGAGGGAGTAGTAAATAGTCGCTGAATTCCTGGGTATCTCTTCCAGGTATTCCAGTGGTTCCATTCGGAGGTTGATTTTGTGTAGATCCTCAAAGGATATGTTCGTGCTGGTATGAGCGAATACTTGTGTAGAAGTCAATATACTTTTTGAGTCTTTATATACAGGAATGGCTTTACTGTCCAGTAGGGTTTCGTCCTTAGTCAGCTTTATGAGGCTAGTGTTAGTGAGGAACCTGGTGTTGTTGCGGTTGCCTTTGTTCACTACTATTCTCTTAGTTTTGAAAGTTAGGTAGTAGTCAATAAAAGGGATGTATTTGATGAAGGGTGCACTTGAGGTATATACTGTCTTGCATGCTACTAGGTCAATGTTGGTGATGATCTGACGAATGCAGTCGTTTTGGATGCTGGTCTTGTTGTGGCAGTACATAGCGCTGTTGATTTCTTCACAGGTAGCTGTAAATAACTCATCTTGGTTTTTTAGGATTAAAGGAGGGTGGACATGAATTGTCAGGATGTGATTGTCCCTTTCTATAGGGTAGGACAGAAGGAAATACGTTTCAAGAGGAGAGGTTTTTAGTGGAACGTTGATAAGGTAGAAGATGTTCCCTTTCTTTATCGAGCAGTGTACCTTGCTCAATTGCCAGAGTGCTTCTATGTTCGGGGTTAGGAATGTTACGTTATGAGAGTCTTGCAGTGACTTTATCTGGTTTGTTTTGTTGAGATAATGTGTAGTGCTGATCACGTTAAGAGTCTTATCTAATTCTACGTCAAGTAATTGTACGTCAGCGATATGAATGAAAGTGTAATATCTGTCTATTACGTAAGCTGGATTAAGTGCGATGGGTAGAACGTATAGTATAGTAAAGTATATAGTATTTATTTTTATATTAAAGGTCTTATCTAATTGTAAGTAGATAGTATTTAGTATAGTATAGTAAGGTATAGTATTTATTTAGTTGGTAAACATTACATTAGAGATAACAGTAGGAAGATGTCAATAGTCGACTGAGAGGGGAGTCGCTGAACTTGAATTATAATATCCGTGGAGAGAGAGAGAGAGAGCGCAGTGCGCACTATGTACTTTAAAGTGTATACGTATTTCATTTTATTTTGTTTTTCATTTTATTTAGAATAGGAGATAAGCTTGCATATTTAGTTATTATGTACATTTCCTTTTTTTGAAAAAGTGATATTTGATTATGTTTACGAATTCCCATATTATAAAAGCGTTTTGCTTGTTTTCGATTTATTTAATAAAACACTATTAGCATTATTCTTTTGTATTTGTTAAACACTATTAGTATTTATCTACGAAGTGCGCTTTGATCCGTTATCTGTGCCGATGACTTGACTCATCATCGTCAGCGGCTACAACTATAAATTTCTTTTATGATGAGGTGGTGTATCCATAGATATATTCTTATCTATATCCTGTGCCGACTAATTGGAATTTTCTTTATGGTGAGGTTTCGCATTTCTAAATTATATTCTTATCTACATCCGTTGATGATTCATTGGGATTTTCTTTTAATAACTATTAACGACAAATATCAACTGACTGCGTATCTAATAATTTTATTTAATAACATAGTGGAGGTTTAGATTTAGTTACTCTCCTTATCTTTTCTTTTTCCTGCCTTTACGATTGTTTTAGGATTCTTGGAGTTATCCTTTTATATGATTTGTACCACTTAATTAATTTGTTTACTAGGGTTCGTATTCCCGGAACTAGTTTAAATTTTTATTTAAATTGTTAATTTATAATTCCTTTTTCTTATTAATTTATAATTATCTAATTATTTTTTTTCTTATTTATAATTTATTGATAGGTCCCGTAGTTATTATTAATACATTCGGTGAAATTGTATTCGGCATATTCAACTTCCTCTTACTGCATTAGAGCTCAATGTAAATTATATGTGTAAAATATTGAATTACAATTCTGGCCGACTTCCATATATTGTAGCTTTGGAGGGTATTAAAGCAAAGGGTACTCCATGGTTTAAAGAATGGCTAAAATTTTTAAAAGAATGGCTAAATTTGGCAGAATACCTAGATTATGTTCTAGATAGAGAATTTAGACCAGTAGGTAGGTGGTATGAGCAGATGGTTAGTGTAGTTAACAAAGGTATAGAAGATTTTAGAAACGAACTATTTACTTCGGCATCTGGTGCGGGGTATCATTTATTGTATAAAACTAAATCATAATATTGCATATATTAAGGATGAATTTAGTCTGGCTTTAATTAAAACAGTATATAAGGTGAGATGCGAATTATTCACTTTATATTATAAACCCTGGGTGAATGATATTGTGTATACCTGTTCCGTGTGTCATTTAAATGACGACGAAAGTATGTTGCATATAACAGGTAATTGTACTATTATGCGTGGTTTTAGGAAAAAGTAGTTGGGACAAAATGTTTTAAATGAACGACAAGTTCTCGTGTGGTTAAACGGAAGGATTGGCATAAATTGTATGGGTTTTTTTTGAAAATGGTTTTAGAATACAGACAGGTTTTAGTTACCGAATTTAACTTTAATTAAAAGGTATATATGTTTTTCTCCTAAATTAATCATAAAGGTTTATTGTATTTTACTTCTATGCTTTCCGTAGTTAACTCTTTTATACCGTCGTGTCTACCTTGGTATCGTACGTATGCAGCGAACGGGTAGTTTCCGGTGTTCTATAATTTATTATCTAGTTATTTAATATGTATTTTCTATTTACTTATTTAAGATATATTTTCTACTTTGAGAGGTTTATAATTTTTCCTATCTTCCTTGGTTAGGATTTTTATTATTTTAGTTCCTTATTTAATTAATTAGTTTTCCTATTTTCCTTTTTTGTTACAATATTTTTCCGTATTCCGGTTTTATTTTTCCGTGAGAATGCCAATTTGATTTTTAATTAGTTTTCCTACTCTCCTTTTAGTTACAATGTTTTCCGTATTCCGGTTTTTATTTTTCCATAGGAATGCCAATTTATTTTTATTATGATCCAGTCCTAGTTTTTCGATATTAAAGGTCCCCCTGGATCAAAGGGCATGCGTACCAATTCGTGGTGTTGAAGGGTTTTGGTTTGACGTCGTTTGTCAATTTCTGCTTGTAAGTACTTGCGATAAATTTCTGGATATCTGCAGTTTCGTGCGTATACTAGTCTGTCATCTGTAGTGGTTATTCTGTGCTTTAGCACATCAGTACAGATTGGTCGGTCGCGTTCTCTTTGAATTATTTTAGGGTAGTTCCGGTCGTGTTCTCTTTGAATTATTTTAGGGTAGTTCTTTAATAATTTTAACTTCTTATTTTTTTGCTCTGAGTTCATAGGCTCAGTTCTACTTAACCTAGGGATTTCCTTTTTTATTTCTTTTAAGACAGGATCACCGGACATTTCGGGACAATTGGTCATTACTATGTCGGGGATGTCTGTACAAATTTCTTGCGGTTCGTCAACGTCCATCGGTTCGGGGCAAATGGCCATTACTTCTTTGGATTCGACTTCGCATAGAATTTTATTATTACTAATGTTATAAAGGCCTTCTTTTACCGTGACCTTATCATTTAATTTTATATTCTCCTTAATTAGTCCATATTTTAATTCCTTATTTTTTACTGGTAATTCTATAAGGTTAATTCCCTGTTCCAGATTTACTATGTCCGAATTGGTTTCAGGGATTTCAAGCTTAAATTTTAAAGGGATTATACCCTGAGGGTAGGAAAGGATATTCTTATTTAGATCTATGCTCATTCCTAGTGCCTGCATAGTTTTGTGTCCTAGTAGTATGTCGTATTTGTCAGAGAAGGGGAATACATGGAATTTAGTGTCTAAGTCGACGTGGAACGTGTCTTGAATGTTAAAGGTGCAAGATTGTTCTCCATTCTTTTTCCCAGCGGGTGTGGTTATTATGAATGGGTCATTAGATAGTGTGATGTCAGTCGGGACAACGTTAGGATTTATATAGTTTTCCGCGGATCCGGTGTCAATGAGCCATTTCAGTCCGTATCTGTCT
This sequence comes from Triatoma infestans, assembly GCA_011037195.1. Classification (NCBI taxonomy): domain Eukaryota; kingdom Metazoa; phylum Arthropoda; class Insecta; order Hemiptera; family Reduviidae; genus Triatoma; species Triatoma infestans. The sequence continues at coordinate 36,669 of JAAEAF010008230.1, read as the reverse complement.
GTGAAGTGTGGGAGAGACTTGTCGACTAGGTTTAGATTGTATTCGGGGGGCCTTCTTGGCTCCCGTGGCCAACGTCTAAAAAATGATCGAACTTTTCTGTTACTTTTTCGAGGGATTTTTCTAAGCGGGTAATTCTGTCGTTACATGAGTTGTCAGATTCCGAATAATTTTCCGATGGCTCTTCATTTTGGCAGTGGGTCAATTCGTGTGGGGAAATGTAGTCTTTGAAACGGGGTCTGCCTGCGGTTCGCATGGACACCGTGTTTTGAGAGAAGTAGCCAGGAGGTAGTCTGGGTCGATTAAAGGGGTGCTCAGGATTGTTTGGATGATTAGGATGGTAGGATTGTCCAACGTTCGGTCGTTGCGGTTGGGACTGGTAACGAGAAGTCTGAGGAGTAGGTTCTATAGGTTTAGGATTATATTCAATTGGTTTGTAGTGGTAGCTAGGGGCTTGAGCCCTGGGGACGCTTGGTACAAAATGTTGTGGGCTTGGTCTGTAAGAGTATTGCTGTCTGTACGGCTGGTGGGGTTGGTTGTAAGGATTTGATTTTCTGAAGGGTTGGTTAGGCTTTTTTGGACCGTAGGAGGAATTTAAATTAGCCACAATAAAAGAACATTTGTTATAAATTATGCTCCGTACTTCTTCTAGAGTGTTGGGGTCGAATATCATGATATGGTTGCTTAATGTAGGAGGTAGGCATTTGTAGACATGAAAAATTATTTCTTTGTCTACTCTTGTTATTATTTGTTTTAGTGTGTCTGCTGTGAGTCCGTCCAGTTTAAGTCTAATATAAACTAAGTTTCTCAGCTCCTGTATCCTATTGACGAAGTCAATGGGAGACTCTCTAGCATGCATTTTTGTTTGGAAGATTTCATCTTTTAATATCTCGTAAGACCTCGAGTCGGCAAAACTTTCTCTTAAGTATTTTAATAAATTTAGTAAGTGGTCTACGTTATTGGACTACGTTATTGGATCTACTTTTTACTTTTATAAACAAGATATTATGATTATAGTCTCGTTCCGCTATATTCTCTGCACAAACTGTAGCGTAAGCACTTTCCACAATTTCACAAAAGAACGGCTCTGAAGGGTTTCCGTCGAAGTAGGGAATGTGGTCATAGTCCTCTTTGGAGATTTTATAATTTATTTGGGCCATTTCGGGGATCGTTTGGATAGTTTCTTTAGGAATGATTAATTTAGAAGGTTTAAGGACAGATGAGTTACTTACAGATTTTAGGCGTTGTTGTTGACTCGCCAGCTTGCCGTTCTTCAGTCGTCTGGGGATGGTCCTGGTTCCTGTGGGTTGAGTACTGCGAACAAGCCACTGATGTGGGAGCTGCTAGTCTTCTTTCAATGTGGGACAAATGGTCGCACGGTGAGACAAATGGTCGCACTAGACTTGAGCCTTCGCAGTCCCTGTTCGGGCGCCAGTTATGGTACAGGAACCCTGACTAGCCTTTTTAAAAAGAGTTTTATTAGAAATTACAATATAAAATTAATAATAAGAATAACTGAACAATTGGTTATATATATGAAATTGGATGTGAACTATCTGGTGGTGAGTGGAGAACTGCCTGCCTGCTGGTCGGTGGCTGTATTTATATAAAAGCGGCCTCTGCTGACTCGGCATTGGTACTTTTCCTATGGATGCGTCATAACTTGGATGAATATGTAAAATAAAGGTAAAAGGTCCAGCATGAAACACTCTCATCACGTTCTCTTATTCCTGTTAATACTATTTTATATAAAACTTGAGCAAATACATGGTTAAGTATACGTGGTTAAGTATACACCCAGGTACTTATAAGAATTGATTACATTGTAGTCCAGAAGAGAGCTGGAAATTGAAAATTTAATGCTACAAATTCCGCATAAGTGACTAAAATAATAAAAATGAATTGATTTATGCATTTCAAGTTTAAAAGAAAACGTTATAGTCGTTTTCGAGAAAATTCCAAAAACTCAAAAAACTTCGAAGGCTTCTTTTTATAGTTGTATATTCTAGAAGAAACTTCCATATTTATTTCTAATTAAACAATGAATATTTCAACAGAACTTATCTTGATTACTTGAAAAGAAAAATGATATCTCTAAGCGGTAATCTGCAAAGTATATACCATTACTTGTAATGAATTGACAGCAAAAGTTAGCTAAGAGTATCTGCACGAGATATGGTATATATACAATTATAATCTTTGAAGTGGAGCAAAGTACAATTGTTAGATATCGTACTGTAGGTTACATATTGTATCTGGTTTGGTAGATAGTACGGTATGAAAGTGGCTAAAGTGGACGGCGTGAATCAAGATGGCTGTTGGTGTTAGCTGGTGACTCAATGGTAGGAATCGGGGTGAGGTTGTACTAGTTGTGTTATCTGCAAGTGGTGGCTGGATAGAGGACTGCCTGTTCCAGGTGGTGGTCCGTTGGCATTAGTTGTGCCAAGGTGTGACCAGATAACCAGTTTTCCCCCCCATTCCAAGCACACTCGTACACACACACTCACAAAACTGCCCTTATCCTCCCTCACCACTAACCTATCTTTCTCCTACCTATTGTTAATGATAACAGAGGACCATATTGGGTACTACAAGGTGTGCTGGCTTACTGCCAGTCAAATTCTCCATTCTCACAACTTGCCTCTGTGAATACACACAAACACATTCGCATTCTCTAAACGTCTAACATTTTCATGTTTTAGTCCAGTTCTAAACAGATTTCCAAAAGCTTTGTTCCACTAAATTTCACATCCCCACTCACCTGATGCACTCCTTCTTAATTGGTCACAACACTTATACTAAGTTGGAAGAACTAGTTGCCTCCCAGTCCTTTTGCCTCAAAACTGGACTTGAAAAAGCTAACTGACTAGTGCGTAAGCTCTGGCAATTGCACCGATTGTCCGAACACACAAACAATCCCTTCCAGAGCTGTCCATGAGGTTGCTGGTTAGAAGGTGTCGTTACATCAGTTGGAGGACCATTACCTGGAGGAGTCAGTACTTCAGGAGAACCTGAGAATCTGTTGGCAATGAATGAATAGATATTATAATAAAGATAGAGGGTCAACTGATGAACGCTCTATTAGAGTTTGAGACAATATGAAACCAAATATGGTACAAGGGTACAATGGTTTTATATTGAGGCACAATAAGCAATGTTGCATTGTACATACTTGCCTCGGAATGTTACAGCCTCTCACACTTCATTAAACAGGAAATCGTTCTCTGTGGTGAATAGATTACGTCCAGCAGGAACACATAATTTAAGTAGACAGTGAAGAGACACCTATCTTGAAGTAAAGATACAAATTTAGTATTACATATGAGTAGTAAACTAATATTGAAGGCGCTAATAGAAAAACGATAGATTACCTTTATGTGGGATTTCATGCATCGCACAAGTGGCATCTGCCAGCTTATAGTAACTAAAATTAAATAATCAGTTACAGATATAAAGGATGGGAAAGATAGGAAAATTATCTTCACTCATGGTTGTAAGGAGTTAATAAAGCTATTTGCATTTTCTAGGTTGACGCTGCCTGAAGTTGTTTGAATTAATGGTCACTACAGCTGTAAAGGCCCTTAATAGGGACTAAATAATCAAAATAATGGTTAAATCTATCACTAAATGAGGCTGTAACTTATGATGCAACACACGAAGTAAATACAACACTGCTGTTAGTAAACATGACATTTAAATATTGAAGAAGGAAAAACATCTAAACAAAACTCCGTTACACAACTTCAAAATTAAAACAGCAAATGATCTTCAAGATAAGAAAATTATAATAGAGTAGTAATGGCGTCTCTACTATAGCGTCGGTTAAGCATCTCTTCTACTATGTGTCTATGAGCTTCCACGCGGAGAGAAAAATAATTATTAATTACCCCCCTTGCACGGGATGTGGCGGAATCTATTGATTAGACGAACGAACTAAAATAGATAGAGATCAAATAACAAAGTTAGGGATTTCGTTGCACTTAGAAACCCTCAAAACTCCAGAAATACGTAACACTAGCAAACGAAACTTAAATTTGATATCATATTCTAAAAAAGATTTTTCAAATTAGAAACCACATTTTCCATACATTTCATTTTTCTCATATTACTTTCTCTTATTTCTTTCTTGTAAGAGAAAGTGTTGCGATCGTGACAAATTTTTGGAAATTCACTTTCACCGGAAATACATGTTATACTCAGGGTTCCCGAATGGTGGGAAAATGAAAAACCACAGGAAGTTGAAATTTAGTATTTCCGTTTAAGTACTACCATAAACACGAAGGTTCCGAAACAAACTCCATCAACCGGAAGTGCGTCTTCACTGAATGTTTTTATTCCTTTCACTTTTTCGTAATTTTCGCGAAAACTGCTCCAGCGATTTTCTTTAAACTTCTTATACGTACTATATGCATACATAAATAACTACCACTTTTCTTTTTTTTTTTTCGTGAGAAAATTGATTTTTTGAGGATTCTGGGGGAAAAGTAGCGGTAAACTTTCCTCTAAAGTATCTCTTCACTACAATGTATTCCAAATCCTTATTTGGAATTTTCTCGAGAAGGACTGTAACGATTTCTTTTCAACTTGGAATACTAACAAAAGATATAATCTGTCAATGTTCCAAAAAAAATTGATTTTAAGTAGTTCTGCTGTAGTTTGTGGCGTTAAATTTCAATGTTATATTAAGTTAATTCAATGTTATTGGGACTCTCTTCTTGACTAAACTGTAATCAATTCTAATATCTGTTTGGGTAGATACTTGTCGTTCCACCTTCTTTATATTTATTTTACGGCAAGTGGATAATTTCTGAAGTTAAAAAAAATTACTTGTATTTACTGTTGTAAGAGAAAATTGTGAGTTTCACGCCAAATTTTTTCTTAAAAATAAACTTGTGCATTTGAGGATAAAATTTGGATAAAGTACAGAAGCTCAGAGACTAGCAGTGCTTAGATTTCTCATTCTAGTGATTTTTTAGAGCTCACTGGCTTGTGAGGGAGGCAGTGTTATATACGTATAACGAGAGAAATCAATCCGTAGACTGGCAATGCAATGATTAGGCTCCAGGCAACAATGACCACAGAAGTTCACGTAGCTTAAAAACCAAATTCCAACCAACAATACTACCGCTATATCATCAAAGATTAAATTTTGGCGCGAGAAAAGTTGGGTCCGTTAATGAATGAAAAGAACATTTTTTTTTTTAAATCAGATTTTGCGTTTCTGAGCTCTTTTCCAACGTGAATGCTGCAAGACCAAGATCGAGATCTATAAAATGTCTAAGGCCTGGATCCATCGTTCGGAATGGGTGTAAGTTGTGACTAAATGCCATTTAGTGTAGTCCGGTTTTCTCGCTTATTGTTTTGTAGCGGAGAGTACTCTTCATACCTGGAAGCATTGTCCATATCCTGAAGACATCACAACTTTTTAACACAGATAGTAACAAAGTAAGTGAGACCTATCAACATCCCACCCCATATCCTTCATTGCGGTTATGATCTCTTTTCCGCAGAATTTATGTTCAGCAAAATTCCTTTACCTTCTCGCTAATCGTGGCAGCTATTCCTTTGTAAGGCAAAAAAAAAAGACTTTGGTCACTATGTTATACTGGGGAGAGAAAAGTACGAAATTGTTTACTTAAATGTAGATTGTAGATTGTTGTAAGGGATTATTGCACCGCGACCTGAAAGATCTATTGTGCCCCTCGGAGCCTTCTCAGTGCACTGCCAAGGCCTCCAAAGCAGTGTTCCAGAGCTACAGAAATGTGCTGCCATCACAGGTCAGCTGAGTTGTAGAGGCTGCTATAGGCTAGACAAAAATATAATAGGGCAACATGCTGGATTCGAACCCGGAACCTCCGCGTTGCTAGTCCAGCTTAAGCCAATTAACTAGGGACGGAGATCCTAGTTTGTAAAACTGCCTTTGTCCTTGATTGTAAAGAGTCGAGTGTATGTAGGTAGTTTAAGTGTATTGTGTACTGTACTGGCGAAGTGCATGGAGTACTGAGCTGTGGTAACCCGTGTGGTTGCTACTCCCCAAGTAACTGCATACAACAGATACCCCTTGCGGGCAAAGTGTTTACTTATAATACTATAACACTTTAGAGTGCAGTCTGAGTTCCTCAAAACCCCAAAAATACTATCTTCACAGGAAAATGTAAAAAAAAAAAAAATAAAAAAAAAAAATAGGGATAGGAATTGTCGTGATTGTATACAAAGTTTGAAGAAAATCTGTCGTAGAAAATTAGTAAAACTTAGAAAAAAACAAAGCCTTAAAGTCGTACAAGGATGGATTTTGATTGAAAAGTTTTTTCGTCTGATCTCAAAACTTATAATTTTTATTTTTTTTTAAATTTTGGGTTTTCTAAATCAAATACCTTTACCTAGTTTTTGGATATATTATGATCATATATGCACAACACACACACACCACACACCATGCGCGAGAACACATGCACACACAGAAAGAAAGAGAGAGGATCTTCACTATAAAAAGTTAAACGCGATCTTAACAATTCCTGTTAGAGTTGTAAGAGAGAGTAAAAATCGTTTAAACAAAATGGAAAGACGAAACTAGTTTGCGTACATAGATAAATTTATATAAAATAATATATATATAATTTATAAATTATTAACAGTAATAGAAAAAAAAAATAACTATTTTTTTAGACAAAACAACAAAACAAACTTTGTTTTTTTTTTGTTACTAGGAAATTGTTTTTGATTGGTTGTTTGAACACCTTTATAGATACTAACTTTTCATGGCGGACTACATACTGTCTTGTCTGTGTAGTATTTCCCGTTTTCAAGGATTACAGGATACACTAGCCGTCACCAAAGGATCTTTACAATAGGAAGACTTGAGCTCAATATTTATTTCCAACGGAGAAAAGTAATTTTATTTTTACAAGTTATTTTGGAACAACTTAGTTTTTTTTTTAAAAAACGTACATTTATTTATTTATTTTTTCCATTCAGTAAGATTTAGTCTTATTATATAAATAGTCAATACATAATTTGTATAGAAATTATGATAATTCTATTCACTTCAATGGCGGCCGATCAAAATTTTAAGTTAAAATAAATTCTCCATATGCAAAATAAGATTCATTTTTTTCTCCAAACGGAAACACAGTTTTATTTTATAATTAAAACATGAATTAAAAAAATTTTTCTTTATTAAAAATATTGTTCGAAAATAAAATCAATTCTTTATTCAATTTTTTTGATTAAGCTGGGGGATTCATTTATTTTTAGCAATGACAAATATAAACGGAATAACTAAACGAATGTGAAAAATTCAGGCACTGCATCAGATAGCAGTCCTTTCACTCCTAATAGGGGAGAAAGTATTGCGATCGTGTCAGATTTTTCGAAATTGCGTGTTCACCGGAAATACTTGTTTTGAGATCACCTAAATTCGAAAGAAAAAAAATGTTCTGTATATATGCGTATGTGTTAACAGAATATCTCAAAAAAAAAGAAAAGTCGCAGAAAGCTGAGAAAACTTGGTATTTCGTTTAGATACTATACACAAAGATTTCGGGTAAAATCCAACAACCAAAAGGGCGGCGAATGTTTGTTTTTTTTTTCCCAGTTTTTTTAAGATTTTCTAGAAAACGCCTCCATGATTTTCTTTAAACTTTGTATACTATCTACACACATAAATGCCTATCACTTTTATTTGAAATATTTTCCCGTGAAAAATAATTTTTGGGGCGTAAATAGCGTTATGCTTTCCTCTAAAGTACCACTTCAGTGTAATATATAGTTTTATCATCTACATAATATTAATACGCATTAGAAGCAATGAGAGAATTCCAAATTCAAAGAAAATCGGTTAACCAGAAGAAGTGCCATGTTATAGAATATGAATATGTAAGTGGTTCCCCGCAATGCTGAATAACATCTGGTATTTTATCCGTCGTAGCATACATATTGATTTTGTTCCTGACCGGTTTCAGATTTTCATCCACATCGTTTGGGCAAATTCACCAAGTTCTTGTAGATAGCTCACTTGAACGTAATGTTTCTGTTACATGTGGTATTTTATCCATCGTAGCATGTGGGGAAGTTATAAGGTTATGTTACTATGTGTATGTGATTTATGGCAAAATGGAATTATTGTAAGTTATGTTTACACATTAGAAAAGTAGTGTATAATAAATTTGTTTACTGTTTTGCAGAATACTCCACAACTAAATTTTTGATAGTGTTGTAAAGTATGCTCAGTGTCTTATCAAGTTATTTTTATTAGGGGGGGCGATAAGTTATTTCAGGAGTATACTGTACTAATAGGAATAGATAAAGTTTGAAGAAAGGCGATGCAAAGTTTATGGACAGTCAAAAGCTCGTACAAGTAATACATAAATGTGAAATACAAGCAGGGTTAATATAAGAAAATATGTAAGTAAATTGATATGCAAGAAGGTTGGCAGCAAACGGCAAATTGGAGATGATATTAAAATAATTAATAAGAGGAAATCAAATGTATTCGTTTTTATTTATCATGCTGGTTTTTAAATGATATTAATTTATGTTTAAATTACAGCAAGGATATGTTTAGAGAGATAAGGTGACATTTGTTAAGAATAGGGCACGGTAGGAGAAATTAAAAGCATCATGCAAATAATGTTTAGCAATGTTTCATCATGGATTAGTATTTTAATCCGGGAAACAAGAAAATTTGGTTCCACAGGTTAGAATTTAATAAGAGGTTCATGCATCATGCAACTTTTTTTTCTTTTCTTTTTTTTTTGTATGTGTAGGTGGGTATGTATATATATATACACATATGCACACACACACACACACACACACACACATATATATATATACTTACACATATACATATATACACACATATGCATAGATATGTGTTGTATGCTAGTTGGTGGTATGTTTTGTAATATTGTTAGGTGTGGGGAATGACCTTAAAGAGAGTGTCTGAATCATAGTTTATTTGGTCATACATTATGTTTTTGTGGATAGTCTTGTGTTTATATATTTCTATTTTTTCTAGAAATGTCCATTCTTCTTCCTTTTGTGCCTTGGTGTAATAGGACTATTGTTTTGTCTATACTTTGTGGTTCGTGGTTGTTCTTTCTAAGGTGGTTAGCATAAATGGAGTCGGTTTTGTTGTATTTGTATGAGCGTAGCTGTTCTTTATACCTGTCTTTGAGGCGTCTTCCGGTCTGGCCTATGTACGTGCAATTGCATTCGGGGCAAGAGAGTTTGTAAATCCCACTTTTGTCATATAAGTTGGTTGTTTCAGTATGTGTGCATATTTTGATTACAAGTTTATTGTTTGTTCTGAATGCTGTTCTCAAGCCTAGTTTTTTGAAAAAGTTTATCAGTTTGTAGACCTCGTTCTCTGTGTATGTGAATGTGGCGAACCAGTTGGGTGTTGTGGGGTTTTCGTCTTCGTTGCGGTTCAGTTTGCTTTTACTTAATAATTTGTTGACAACACTAGCAGGGTATCCGTTTTTTGAGGCAATGTTGTATATGGTGTGGAGTTCTTGTTTGTAGTTGGTCGCTGTAAGTAGTATAGTTTCTAGCCTGTTAGTTAGGTGTGTCAGAGCTGCTAGTTTGTGTTGAGTAAGATGATGGGAACTGGTAGGACGATGGATGAAAATCCGAATCCGGTCAGGAAGAAAATAAATATGCATGCTACCACGGATAAAATACCAGATGTTATCCAGCCTTGCGGATCCATCCACATATTTAACGCTAGATATTGCTTTGTAGAATTGTTCGGTGAACGAAGTAAAAAATGAAATATAACTTTAATAGTACTGAAATGAACAATATTTTAATTAGAACAAATATAATTTTAAATAAGAATACCTAAATAACTAAAACAGGAGAAAACAGGAAACATGTGATATTTCCTTCTTATTCTAATTGAAAAAAATCAAAAGTATGTTAGTAAAATATATTAATAAAAAGAAACTAATAAAAAGAAAATTTAAGTATTCTCGTAAAATGGAATTTAAAAATATAAAAATAAATTTAAAAAAATGTGGGTGGGGAACCAAATTCAAAAAAAGATAAAAATAAAAAATAAACCAATTTATAGAAATAATTAATACTATAAGAGAAGAAGAAAAGTGTAAGAGAAGAAAAGAAATATTTAGAATTTTACTATTTCTTTAATCTGAAAGCCCAACGCCCTCGCCTTTCGTGCGAGAATTTAGGGTTCGATTCCCGTGTGGGCAAAGTCGGTGTTGACCCAGCATCGTGATAAAAAGTGGGAAGCTACAGTTAGTAGCGCCCTAGGTAGTGAAGGTCGGAACTAAACGGCGTGTGAACGGCGGCATGCTTACCACATGCCACCCCTATTCAAATAACCGTATGGCAAGCCTTGTCCATTCATGGGCTGTTGCGCCTTAAGGCTTAGGGTGTTTACTTTGATTTGAAAGCATTCGTTTATGTACAGAAATAGGCTTTTAATAGCGGTCTCGTCAGGTACAGCCTTTTAGAAATTTGTTTCTATAATGGGGTTATAGACAGATCATGAAACTGATATTATTTTTTGGGCTCCACTTTCGTTGAGATTACAGGTGCAACAGATAGTTGTAGGAAATATTGTGTATTGTTCTAAGCTATGTCTAGGGAAATATGAAAATGACCACAATTACATAACTATGCGTGAAATCTTAGTATGGTCAATGGAATTCTGTTGTAAAAAGTACTGAAAATGGAGTTATTAAGTGTTTGGACTAATAACTTTGTTTTTCATTGGCAATACTTAAAAGACAGTGACTGACGATAATGAAGTGGATTATAATTATATAATCATATATAACATATTATATAATTATAATTTAATTACCCAGCTGTAAACAGAACTAATGATAACAAAAAATGTAATAATTTAAAACATTACCAGATTTGTATCCAGTCGGGTACTGAATGCACATATAAATAATTGCCCAATTATCATAATCAGTCCCCAATATAGCAAATGGAACTTCAAATTTAGGGTTACCAGCTGCAAAAATTAATTAAATAATATGGTTAATTATAAAATTTAATTAGAATAAAACATATTAGGAGTAAAAAGAAATTTAATTAATCTTTTTGACAAGTAGAAGAATTATATCAATTTTAAATAAATGTAATCATACTTCATTGTTGAACAAACAATGGATCATCTTTTCACTAATCAATTATTATTATAACGTTCAATAATGAATATGATTTTGTAAATATTTATTTTATTAATTCTAAAATTTTTTTTTTTTTTTTTAGACCAAATAAAAATAAATATTGCGATCGTATCAAATGTTTGATATTGAGTTTGCAGGTCTTCTGAGTATGGAAAAACAATGTATTTAACGAATGGTCGGTGTATGTGTCTTGTGTGAATAAAATATTTCAAAAATGAAAAATCTGAGGAAGTTGAAACTTTGTTTTCGGTCTGGATAACTACCATCTTAATGGCAAGAGAGAGAACACAACACAGGCCCGACCGAGAGAAAACGGACCCTCTCTGGTACTCTCTGACTTAAGCAGGCTAGAGTGGGCAAACCTATATATAAGCCAGAGAGAATCTATCTAAGAGATATATATCTATCACATTCAATCATATATCGCATCATGTCATACCTTCACTACCACCCTTTTATTCTATAAAATCATTACAAGTCCAGTGCAGTTAGTGTAAACTTATAGCTACATTATAACAGTGTCTTCATATCTCGTTTAATTAATCAAACATAATTCCTCTTCTCATCAACTCCATTATACATCGCATCTAACATGAAGATTTCGAACAAAATCCATCAACCGGAAGTTGCACTTCATTTGAATGTTGTTTTTTTTCAGTTTTTCATATTTTTTCCTGGAACATTCTTGTAAACTAACATCTATATATATTTTAAACAATGCGGCCGACATACAAATAACCACTCTTTTGTAGGTTAGGCCTGGAAGTGCGATTGTGTTGCTCGTGAGGTTCATCAACGTGATATCATTTGGATCGCTACGATATCCAAATCCCAGATCGACCTTTTTTTAATTTTTGAGCTGGTTTCAAGATTTCAAGGCTACATTGTTAATAAAACTTAAAAACAGAAAACACGTTATTAATTAATTCTTGAGATTATTGTTTTTATTTATTTAATTTTTTCTACTTATTGATTATAATATTTCATCAATTGACGGCGTTTTTTACTGATCACTTGAGATAAGAGCCTTGTTCACCTCAACCTCGATTCGGCACTGCTAATTATACATATTTCTATAAAAAAAAAGTCACTTTTTCGGACGTAGCGGGAACATCAGAAGATGGGGTGTTTGTACAGTATAATAAAATTATATTTGAAAAATAACAACTTAAAGCTCAATCCTCAAAGCATAACACAGCTTGTTGGACTGTCTTGAGCCACCTATGCTGATAGGTGGCTCTCAGGTAATTTTCTAGGCTCTCAGGTGGTTCTCTAGATGTTGAAAACCTCTCAGGTAACCAGTCTTTATCATTTGATTCGAAGAACTCGCAAACACCGTTTTCGAGTTACTCCTGATTATTGAACCGTCTCGCCCGAAGGAAATGAGCCATGGAGCGAAATAAGTAATAGTCAGAGGGCTGTATGCAGGATGTGGTAGAAGTTCTAGACCATCAAGTTCTTCAATTTTATTCAGAGTTATTCTAGCTGTATGTGGACGAGCAATATCTTGTTGTAGAAGAACTTTCTTCCGATTGACTAGGGCAGGATATTCTGAACCAGAACTTCATACACCCGCTCCAGTTGGGGAGAATAAAGTTCTGCATCTATATAGCACGACCTTCAGGAACCAGTTCAAAGTACACCACACCCTCGAAATTCCACCAAACACACAGCATAACTTTATGTGCAAACCTATCATGTCTCACAACCGGATTCGATAACTGGCCTGGTTTTAACCACTGCTTGTGTGTGTGTCAGGGTTGCGGTAAACGATCCATTTCACATCACAAGTGACTATTCTTTTCAAAAAAACGAGTCTCTTTAGGACTGGTAAGCAGTTGTTGACATATGTCTCTACCGACGTTGGACTTGGGCGGCCGTCAAATCATGGGGTATAAATCGGCAACTACTAAAATTTCTTCCAAGGGATTTGAGATGATGGAGTATTGCTTCCCTAGAAGACCCAAGAATAGCCGACAGTTGGCGGGTACTGGTTGACGGATTTTCATTAAATGCCCTTTCTGTAACCTCAACGTCCCACTTAGATGGGCGCCCAAAACGTGGTTCATCTTCAAGAGTGTGCCGCCACTGTTGAAGCACCTAAACTAACGTTGCGCAGCCCTTTCATTCACAACACGCTCCCCTTCCACTTCACATATTTTTTGAGCAGCAGCCGCTCTATTGAATCTTTGTTTCTGTTTCCAATAATGCCGCAAAAGTACAGGAATTTCAAATTTTTCTGAATTCGTATTAAAAGAGTAGCACAGGTACTGAATTGAAAGAGATATGATAACTGAGTGAACAATTATAGTTTGAAAGGTTCTCTTTCTGATAAATATGACTAGTTAAAATTAAAGTCTGATACAGAACAGGACAGATAAACAAACCATTCCATACAAGAACCGACAAAACTTTTGTGTCATCCGTAGTATTTCTGGTGAAAAATCAATTTCACAAATTTTGACAGGACCGCAATTTTTTTTCCACAATAAGAGAATGTAAAACAGCAAAAGTAGAAAATAATATCTAGAATCTTGAATATTGTTAAAGTAGAAGGAAAAAGAGGAATCTATGACACGATACAATGGAAGTAAATAAAATGGAAAAATACGTAAAATTACTGTGAAAAATTAAAAATTTAAATGTATTATATTAAATAATTAAGTCTGGTTTAATTAAAAATTATTCTCACCTCCAAAAAGATCATATTCCACTGGGGTGCAAAGACCCATGTATTTAGTAAACTTTGTTTGAGCTGTACCCCAAACTTTTACATATGTCTTCAACCTAAAAAACATTTTCAAGTGTAAATCGTATGAATAATAATTATTTTTATAGCTAAAGCTTTGCATTTTAAAACTTTATTTAAAAAAAATTTGGTGTGAGAAAAAAGCACACTACTTTCTCTCACTGCTATTTACATAGTTATCATTGAAAAATTTTCCTTTTCACTTGTAATTCTGATTTAAAGTTTTATTAAATATAACTTCCATTTATTAGATAAAACAGAAATTCCCATGAACTCCTTTATCATATTACTCACACACTGTAGTAACTCAAAATACTTTACATATAACAACCAATTTTATAAACAGATTTAAAGTTTACACAATAGGCTCTTGAGTTTTTTGAGGGAATTTTCTCGAAAACAGCTACAACGCTCTTTGCATAGATAAAAATCTGGTGTGAAACACCCACACAACTTTCTCTTACTCCAGTTTTCAAAATTGTAATCGAAAATATTTTATAATTAGAATACCAAATTTAATGAAATTCGTCGGAGTTAATCGAAATTCGTCGAAAACTAAAAAAAAATTGTGCAGTAAAAACACACTTCCGGTTTACTAATTTTTTTTGAAACTTGAAATTTTAGCAAGATGGTAGAATTTTATATAATCAATTATGATAGGACTTAAGAGGGAAGCTTAACCGCGCCCTTCCCCTCTCAAAAAACCCCCTTAAATAACTTTACCACGAGGAATATTTGAAATAAAAGTTGTAGCTCTTTATATGTGTAGTTCACATTACTAGTTTACAGAAAATCATTGGAACCATTTTAGAGAAAATATCAGAAAACTAGAAAATACATTTCAGTAAAAAACGCACTTCCGGTCATCCGATTTTCTTCAAACTTGGAATTTCAACAGCATATTTAATTCTTATTAATATTATTTAGATGATAGAAATGTGTAATAAACTGAAATATCACCTTAGGGGAAAACCTAACCCCACTTCTCTCCCAAAAAGTGCCCTTAAATGAATTTTTTCAGAGAAATGTTTTAAATAAAAGTTATAGATCTTTGTGTCTGTGTAGCTGATATAACTAGTTTGAAGAAAATCGTTGGAACCAATTTTTTGGGGAAAATCGCAAGCAAGTGAACAAATTATTCAGTAAATTGGTATTTCCGGTTGAGAAATTTTGATAGGTGACCTACTGTCTGATCCCATGATGATCCCTAACGGATGTTTGAAATTTCTACGATCTTTCGTTTTTGTGCATACATACACATACACACACAGACCATTTTCTAAAAACCACTGTTTTGGATTCAGGGGACTACAAAACGTGTATTTCCGTTGAAACTCAATTATCGAAGATTTGACACGATTAAAATACTTCCTCTCTTACTTTTTCTTTGCGAGGGCTGAAATGCGTTTACGCACGCAGAGACCCCGCTGTGCCGGACTCCCAAATTTGACTACCAGCTAAAACAGTCCACCTGCTGCTAGGCTTAGCCTGGATTCACTAGTGACCAGCACTTCCTTTATCCATTGTCCATTCCAGCTACCACCTTTATGCCGATGACTCCCAGATTTACCTGTCCTTCAAGCCTTCTGATCTTCAAGATGCAATAAACAAGCTGCAGGATGATCTTAACAACATTAATTCGTGGGCAGTAGCTAACATGCTTTCCCTTAACCAGACAAATCCAAAGCCATTGTCATTGGTTCCCAATTCCTCATAAACTCCACTGCTCCCTTCCCCACCCTTTTCCTCAACAACATCCCGATAAAATATTGTTCTTCTGTTAAAAACCTCGGAATCATCTTCGACCAAAACCTCTCCTGGAAAAATCACATCTCCCACATTAACTGCCAATCCATATTTATCCTCAGACAGTTCAACATCTCCCGCCATCTCCTCCTAGCGAAGACCCGTCAACTCCTTGTGACCTCCCTTATATTCCCCCATTTCGACTATGGTTGCTTAGTGTACGGGGGACTCTCTGGAGATCTCGAGGCCAAACTTAAACGTCTTATGAACTGTTTTATTCGTTTTATCCTCGGAATCCCCAGAGACTCCCGTATATCGCACTTCTACCACGAGTTGAACTGGCTCTTCCCTATCTATCGTCGCCAGTACTTCTTAGGCTCTTTACTCTTTCAAGTCATCCAATTTCAAAGACCCTCGTATATCTTTAAACTTCTGAAATTTAAATCGTCTGTCCACACCCGTAACACACGCTCCCGTCCTTCCGATCTTTATACTCCCTCCCACCATACATCCGCTTTTCAAAAATCCTTTGTCATCCGTGCCACCTATTTATGGAACTCCTTACCTTTGTCTATCCGTCGTGCCTCCACTATTGATACCTTCAAGTCCCGTCTTTTTCACCACCTCTTATCCTCACAAGTCTCTCCGAACCCTTAGAAGATTCCTCTCTCTCCTCCTTATCATTCATGGCTTAATCATTTTCAATAATTATTATTATCAATTATTACTAATGATATATATACATAATTGTCAAGGCCAGACATACTAGGCCACTTGTATTTTGTATTATTGTTCCTAAGGGACTTATGTCCCGGGACAAGAATAAAATTTTTCATTTCATTTCACTTCAGAACTCCATTGAGTGTCTCTCTCGGTATTACCCCACTTGACATTCTTCCCGTGATACCCCTTTCCTCTTGTTACTGGCGGGTAGTTTAGGACCCTACCTACCCTCTCGGGTTTACCAGTCCCCCATTGCAAGCAACGGGATCGTTTAACAAAAAAGGGATGTCACCACCATGGAGGTGAGGATAGTGCAATACCTCTCCTTGGCAGAAGTGCTGAACCCAGGCACTCCCCCGCTTGGCCCATTTAAGGGCAGATTGAGATACGCTCAACCAGCGCGCAAAGTGATCCGACAAAGTGGTCACACTTCACTCCCAGAAGCTAGCGAAGGCACCACATAGCAGTCTTTGGTGAACCGCGTACCCCAGCAAATGCGCTTAAAGCTACGGGCTGGCACCGGGGTTTAATTTATATTGCGAGTCTTCTCCCGCTCGACTCATGATCTCGGTCATTGGAGTTGTTGCTTAAAACACGGCCACTACGAATCCAACCTCAATTGCCAGCCACTGGCTTGGAAACTCATGCTGCACCCGTAGTTCAATATTTTCAACTCTAACGAGCTAGCGTGAATGATCGCACGCCCGATGGATCTATGGATTCCTGTCCATTGACTCAAGTAAAGGGGTTCAGTAACCCAGGATACTTACAGGCAACCCTGCAAGGGGAAAGGTTCAGTATAGATTGATCGGGGTGAGGGATTCCCCAACCTGCCAGAGCTGATTCCATTCCGAAGGGAGGACGATGCTGACGCCACATACCCACGCCTTAACCCCACTTGACAGTCGTCCAGGATATGCTTCGTCCACTGAAGAATGTCCCTGACGTACCTAGCTACATTCCGCCAGTTAGCCTCACTGGCTAGCATCGCCTCAACCAGGGTATCTGGGGTCTGTCGTCCAAATCACCGCTTGGAGATCAATTCTCAGCCGTTCCCACCTACCGCAGGAAAAAAACGTGTGGGAAGTATCGTCTTTAGTGCCGGGGCCTCTGCCTTTCCTATTTCTTTCAGGTATGCCTGAAACAACCATCATATCTGCTCAGAAGGTGTGTGACGTAAAGTCCACTTCTCCATGTGGCCTCTTCGTCCACGAAGGGAGTCCTCTCTTACTGGGAATAAGAGAAAATAATATATTATTTTTATTTGAAACATTATTCCGAAAAAAGTTGATATTAGTGTGGTTTTGGGGAGGGAAGTGGGAGTGTATCAATTAGGTTTAAATTTAAGTTTTAGAAGTTTCCTTGGTTTTAACAAAGAGCGCTCCACACAAGCCTGGTCAAGTGTGCAACTATAAATAACCCTTTTCTTTCTTTTTTTTATGCCCAGCCTAACTGATTATAGTTAATGTTGAAATTTAAAAAAATAGAATTTATTAATTAAATTGTAACAATTGGTATGAGAGAACGTTATGTGCGTTAGGCAAAAGATTATTTAAAAAAAAAATGGCTTCAACAATTTTTTTTATACTTGAGTGCAAATAGACGTGACCGTTTTTTTTTTTGGAGAGTATATTGTGATGGATGCAAGAAACATAAAAATATATTAATTTGAAAAAAATAAAAAATATCAAGAATATGTGACAATTCCCTTGCAAAAGGGCATTTCAGATAGAATAGTACAGTTATTGGAAAAGTTCATGGACCTTGATAGCATTTTTTTTACAGGGCAGGAATTGAACGAACAATTAGAAGACATTCCTTCAAGAGGGTTGGGTTGTAGATACCGTAGCAGAACAATTGCTTTTCGCTCTCTCTAGCATCAGTGCATATTAATAAGTTAATCATTCCTTTGCAAATACTTGTACTTATTATTTTAATAGAATATATTTATTGTTAGCAGTGGTGACTACTTTCTTATTACTAATACTTCACTCTCTTAAACATATATACTTACAAGCCCTTTTACAAACCCGCTAAGCCACCACAAAACTACAAACGTACAACACACCAAACACATTTCAATATCCTCGCTACCTAACAACTAAACTCAAAAGACAAAGGTAAGTATTATTCAAAAGCATTAAGGTAGTAAACAATAACTGATCCAATACATAATAGTTTACGAAAATTTTTAATTTAAATCATATTTTGGTGATACGTATATTACCTATTAATTAATAATAATAATAATAATAATAATTAGTTAATATAATCTTCTAATATATTGATTAAATTATGTTTACCTTAAATACTGATTACATAAACAGTGTAATATATTTTGAAGGCTACTAATTATATTACCTATGATATTAGTATTTACATATGATTATTATTATTACCTAATTATATTAACTGTGATGTGTATGTATGTATGTGTGTATGTGTGTTTGTTTTTCGATTAAAAGTCACATATTTGGAATTAAATTTAACTTTTCATAAATTGCGTCTTTTTTTTTTTTAGTGTTTTTTTAATTATTATGGATTTATATAAACAAAAGGCTGATTGTTAAAAATAAATAAATGAAAAAAATGGCCGCATTAAAAGAACTGTCGCGGTTTCAAAATAATACTTCAACTCACTTTTAATATACTGTATATATATTATTAATCACACATTTATCACGATCTTGTCTGAACTAGATAAATTAGAAAGTGTTACATTTTGTTTAATCACTAAAAATAATTTATCATAATCAATAATATCCTTTTGACATAATATTATGTTCAACTCATCATCCACTTGTGATAAAATATTAAGTAAAATAATTTTATAAAATCTAAATAAATATAAAAATGATGTGTTTTTGTTGTGAATTCAATTATTGTTTATTTAGTGAGATTGAGGACTTTAGTAGGTTAGGTGACTGGACACATATGGGTGGGCTAGTCATTCACGTAAAATAGGGAGGACGTGTAAGTTGTCCTATATGTCAGAATTGTGATGATGGAGTTAGGGAAACGGTGTATCATTATTTATGTCAAAGTCCTAGTTTTGCTGGCATGAGGTTTCGGATTTTTTGGGAGAGTCTCACTCTTACGGTAAACCTGGGCGGTTGGAGTTAAAGAATATTTTAGGATATTGTAAACAAACCGGCAAACTACCGGGAGAGATCAATTAGTGGAATAATTTGGGGGGAGGGATTGGGGGATAAAAGCCATATTGGCTTAGGTTCCATGCCGATAGGGACCCATGATTTAATAATGAGACTTATTTCTTTTTTGTTTTGCTAAACCCCCGATTCTTACGAGCTATATGTAACAACGATAACACAGTAATCATTTAAGCATGCATGTATACTCCGATGGAAGAAGCTCCCTCCTAGCGGTAACACTCCCCTTTACGCAGAGCTAATTGGTCTTATTACTTGCGGAGAGAAAATCACGAGGACATTGGCGTTTTAAACGTCTTGGTGGGGGATCTGGAATAGTGAGGGATGATAAACGACGGACTAAAGATTAGAATGGAAAGGATTGCAGGGATTGATGGAATTTTTTATATCAGAATCTGGCAAATAGACGACTGACAAAAGGAATTTTAAGGTCTCTATGGATATTTAAGTTGGTGTATTGGAATCAGTTATCGGCCAGGTGGCTACTGTACAATAATGATCCTTGTTTGAAAGGGTTTTAGCGGTGCTTCTCTTTGACCGTGTGTATTGACCCTTGTTTGAAAAGGTTTTTGTTTGGCGCGGCTCTTGTCTTGAAGATAGCGGCTGGCTGGAGCCACTAGTTATAAATAATGATATCCTTTCTTCTTAAGATATTGATATGACATTACATTGGTAACGTGATAGGTTAAAGATTGTTCGAAGGATTTTTTGATTGAAGGTTTTGATAGTCTTTGGTGTTGAACCCCATAGTTTAATCAGTCGTTTGTTGTCTAAAGAGAGGGAAATTAGATTTACTGTCAAGTAGTCTTTTCAATAACCGATAGCGTCTGTTAAGATCAGTTCATTTTTAATCTGGAAATGTGGGATCCAGTTATGTCTCTTGTCTATGAATAATAATAAGGATAGAGAACAACATTGGTAGGTATGATAGAAATTAAGTGATGTTTTGGGTTTGGTTTTGGTTTCATTCAGTTTAATTTTCTGTCTTTTGTACCACAATTCTAAGGAAATAAGACGGGCTTAAGATTTCTGTCAGCTATTAGTTCATCCTCGATAAGAAGAGAGTATTGTGAATGATCTGCGTGTATGGGTGTGAACCACTTATACTAAAACCGAAAAATGGTAGAAAACTTAAAATTACGTTATCCACCGCCGCATCTGACGCAGAATTTATTGACTAAAATTGAACAATCCCGAAAATAGTTCGTCGTTACGGTTTTTTTTTTGTTTTTGTTTTTTTTTGTAACTGTACAACTATATACAATTGCAAATGTGTATGAACAATGTAATAAACAACTGATTATTGTGTCACTAAGCTAAGCTCAGCTTCACAACTGGGGGTGACGCGTGATGGGAAAAACCAACCAGCGCTGGAACTACCTAGAATAAACTTGTGGGTTGAGGAGCAAGGAGATCGAGGAGTATTAGCGTGAAAAGGCGTAGAGAGTGATTGGGCAAAATGGTTTGGGTACTGCTCTAGTCTTTTAAGGAAATGTTGGAATCAGGAATGGAGTAGATCATTAACAAAGGAAATTTGAATGTCTATGATGAAGGGTGCGATTGGCGACATAATAAGGGTGCGTTAACGATTCAGCGAAGAACTTTAAATTGGAAGGATTGCATGGGTTGTACATTGGAAGTGCGTCGTTACGTAATTACTTTCTCTTACTCCTGGTAAATGGAAGTATTGTAATCGTGTCAAATTTACGATAACGAATTTTCACCGGAAATATCCTTTGTGAGGTCCCCAGAGTTCAATAAAGTGTATGTGAACAGCATAGCTCAAAAACGAAAAACCGTAGAAAGTTGAAACTTGATATTCCATTTAGGTATTCACCATGGGATCTGACAGTACGTTATCTGTCAAAATTCCTCAACCGGAAGTACTACTTTATGAGTTTTTTTGTTTTTTTTTTACTTTTTTGCGTTTTACTTTAATGGTTCCAATGATTTCTTCAAACACAGTGTATCAACTAAACATACAAAGAGCTACAACTTTTATTTGAAACATTTCTCTGGGAAAATTCATTTAAGGCCACTTTTGGGGGGAGAGGGTGAGATTAGGTTTTCATCTAAAGTGCTATTTCAGTTTATTAGACAATTCTTTCACCTAAATAATGTTAATTAGTATTAAGTGTGTTGAAATTCCAAGTTTTAAATGTATCGGATCACCGGAAGTGCGTTTACTTAACCACTTTACTAAATGATTTTTTTTTCACTTTTTCGTGATTTTCTCAAAAATGACTCAAAGGGTTTTCTTGAAACTGAACATACAATGATCTAAAATTTTTATTTAAAACATTTCTATGTAAAAATTCATTTAATGGCACTTTTAGGGGTGGGGTTGTGGTTATATTTTTCTCTAAAGTGCTATCATAGTTGATTATACAATTGTAGTGGAAGGACAAAATCGATAAATAATAGTTTAAAGTTTCTGAATATTTTATAGTATCCAAAATTGTATTTTTGTTAATATTTTATAATATATTAGACTGTGAAATTATCTTCAAAAAGATTGTACTTTAGTGTCAGGTACTGCAAATTTGGATCATTAAACAAAGGCACAAATCCCGTTAGGTCAAACCTTTGTACAAGCTAATTTCCCCCTCTAGAGAGAGAGAGCAATTCCAAAGAATAGATTCTAACATTAGTTTTAAAAGAGTAAAGAGTATAGACTCTAAACTCAACCTTCAAACAGGACACTTCAGGAATTGCTCTCTAAATATGAGTGCCAGTTATAAATTAAATAAATTTATAAACCAAATAAGTTGTTATTATTTTAACAGAATATATTTATTTATAAAACAGTAGTGTGTTCTTAAATTCTTATTACTTCTATCTCAAACAAACACACAAGCCCTTTTCGCTAAAACGCTACGCCACAAGCTACCTATACACACACATCCACATCAATACATTACACAATTCTATCATCCAAGCAAAATTAATTAGAAATAAATAGATGGCCAATATTTTTCTAGGTTCAAGAAAATTAGTAAATCGGAAGTGCGCTTTTGCAAAACGGTTTTTTTTTTTTCAATTTTTGACGAACTCCGACGAATTTCATTAAATTTGGTCAATTACAATTTTGAGAACTGGAGTAAGAGAAAGTTATGTGAATGTTTCACATCAGATTTTGTTTTGTTTTGTTTTGTTTTTTGCAATTTCCTTTAAACTTTGTATAATATCTATACATATAAATGTGAATCAGTGTCTTGGGAAAATTTGTATATGTTTCTGGTTCAGGCCATGGAATTTAGTATAGAACTTTCATGACTAGAGAATTTCAATATTATCATTCTTTTGAAACCTATTTTCTTTTGAAGTTATTATTGTATAAAAAAAAATACTTTTATAAATTTTAAAGAATTTTGTATAATGTGGCCAATCTCTACATGACCGCCTCATGCTACTGCCTAAAAGTTGTTTGTAAGGATTATATACAATCGCCTAGTGCAGTGTCTCGCCTATGCGGATGACATAGCACTTATAGCTCGGTCCGCAGCGTCACTAAAATCATCCTTTATGGAACTAGAGGAAAACGCTGCAGAGAATGGACTGATTGTCAACGCTCAAAAAACCAAGTATATGGTGACTACGAGAAGAGCCAGGCAATTTAGAGAGCTGCAAGTTGGGCAACACCGTTTCGAAGGAGTGAGGGAATTTAAATATTTGGGAGCTACCCTTACATCCAAGAACGAGGTGAGCCACGATGTTAGGAGCAGAATAGCAGCTGGGAATAGATGCCTGGGCATGCTAAGACAAACGCTCCGGAACAAAAACTTGTCCAGGCAGGCCAAAGCGGTCATTTATAAAACGATTATTAGACCGGTTGTTATGTATGGCTCGGAGACGTGGGCGCTGACGGTGGCGGATGAAAATAGGCTAAATTGCTGGGAAAGGAAGGTCCTTAGAACTATCTACGGACCTGTAGTTGACAATGGAGCCTTCAGATGTAGAAGGAACACCGAGGTCAAGGAGCTTTATAAGGATGTAGACCTGGTGACCGCTATTAAAGTCGGAAGACTTAGATGGCTGGGGCACCTAGAAAGAATGGATCGGGGTAGAGGCCCACGCAAAGCTTTTGAAGGACATCCTGGGGGGAAAAGACCACGGGGTAGACCGCGACTCCGTTGGCTACAAGATGTGGAGGATGACCTCCAAAAAATGCAGGTTCGCCAATGGAGAAGAAAGGCAGTAGATCGAGAGGGCTGGTCTAATCTGCTTAAGGAGGCCAAGGTCCTACAAGGGCCGTAGTGCCAAAGGAAGGAAAGAAGGAAGGATTATTTCTCTTTTGTTTTCTAAATAACCTCTTCTTTTAAGGTACATTCAGTTCCTTTTGTCCCTTATTTTTCCGCCCTGATTTATATTACAGCTTTGGGTTTTGAGAAAAATATATGGAAAATGGATTCCATTTTTTAAGAAAGTTATTTATAGCCTAGAAAACTTGGCAGTCTGATAATCACTATGTAATTAATAAAAAGGGTTTACGGGAAAATATAAACTTTAATTGGTTTATTGTATTAGCATACCCCAACTGAAGAAGATTATATAACATTGGCAAGTTGGAAAACACATTTATCTTATAAAATTTATAGCCGTTAAATAAATGAAATTGCTATAGAAATTGATTATGGTATTGCAAATTTTTAAGCTTTAAAATTTAATTATTTATTTAAAATACAGACATTTGTCTCAAGTCAAACTTAGTTTTCGGTCAAATTCCATTTATAAAGGAATTTTGTTTGTTCACTATTCTCTGTGTTGTTGAGGTGTTCTCAACATTTTATTTCCAAAATTATACATAAGTTTTTCAAGTTTGATAATATGTTTTGAAGATTATTTAATAGTTTTTTCTTCTTATTTTTTATGCCTTGAAAAAGAGAAAAGCACATTATTCCACAAAAAATTGTGCGAAATGTGTGGCTGCTCAATTAAATTGAGTTGCTCAACAAACACAGCATACTAATCAATTCTATGAACATCTTTACCATTGTTCGAGTCAAGGTTTAACATATATTAATAAAGATTATTAGAAATAATAATCAAACACACAGTCTTGTCATTATTCGTAAAAAATACAAGTCATAAAAATAATATCTACAAGACGTAACTGTCATACACAAGATGTAAATCTCAAGTCTAAACAAACAGAAAACAATGGAATACAAAAAAACAAATATTAAAAAAATTAAAATAAATGAAATTTGACCAGGCTGTCATTATTGACCATATAAGTGGTTATGTAAAATACCAAGCGAATCGAGTATAATTTGCTCGGTAATGATTAGAAGATAAATCTTGTCTATTCCGACCTGGTCGAAGAAATCACTCGTAGTGCGGGGTATTGCTCCCCTAATTCCGAACCATAAACCCATTACGATATAGTTACGATCCCCGAACATTTCCCGGTATTTTTCTTGCAGGTGAGGAATGCATTTCTCATATATATATACCTTTTCTCTTCATCGATTTTCACTCCCTGGTTGGGATCGTTCGTTTCGAATCGGATCGTTGGGTCGATTATCAAAGCATCTTTTTTCTCTTTAAATGCAACGATGTCGACAAACCTGCTTGAACCATCCGTGTCGATGCAGTGAACTTCGTCGAAACAGGTGTATCCTCTTTCAGTGAGAAGCTCAGGAATTCTTTTTTTAACCCTATGGTGTCGATGGGTGACGAGGAGCATGTTCTGTGGACAGATTCCAACACGTGAGCTGGGGTTTCTGACTCTCTGCCGCATTTACGACAGAGGGGTCCGACATGTCCGATCGCTTTTCCTCCGGCACCGGGAACTCCACGAAGAGGGGCATAATTCATATTTAATTTGAGGGCTCCAGTCCACTCTGATCCAGAAAGAAGTTTTCTGTCGTAGATGAACTGATTGGTTTTCGGGTTATCCTTGAAGTGGAGAACGCCTACGCCTTGCCATCTGCATTTTGACCAATCATCGAAAGCTTTTTCGCGTAACGTCTGCCTCAGCTTCTTCAAATTGAAATTCTCTTCCATGTTCGCTACTTCCAACCCTAACCTTCCGGCGCATATTTGTCGAAACGTTGGCAAGAATTTAAGTTTTTTTTATTTTTTAAAAAAGACTGAAACTCACAATCCTTTTCCTTCATACAAGTAACGGTCGAGAAGAATCTTCCATTCCATTTTATAGTTCATCGCTCTTCAACCGACTCACATCAGCCAACGCTACCATTCTACTATGTTCACCAACCAACATCTTCACTTGATCAATCTATTCTTTTTTTTATTCTTTCTCCTGACAATGTTCGTAAATATAAAATTGTTTAAAGTGAGTTCTGTTATTCATCATTTCAACCACTGTTGTTAAGGAACATATAATCCAACTGTCAAAGAGTTATTAAAAAAAAAAAAACTGTAACAAGCAATCAATTGTCTCAACTCGTTCTCTCCCAAAAGTTCTTTTATAAGCCAGAAAGTCTTCAACAAGCTACCTACACTAGCTATCAACAGTTAAAGCTAGCAAGAGCTCTTCTAACTAGTTACCTCTCATCACCAACATCAACATCATTCTTCACTCTTTCACTAAATTCTCTTTTTTAATCATCTATTCTCTTTACAAAGTTCTTTATAAGAGATGTGAGAAGGAGAGAGAATGGATTTAAGAGAAATTACACTGAACACTGTATAATGAATAGAACGCACAAACTGCAAGGACTTTACAGTAAAATAGAAGTTAGGTAGCGAGAGAAATATAAAGAGACAGACTGGCTGAATGAAGAGAAGGTAGGTAGATGATACGTTGCTGATTGTTTGTAAACTGGTCGTAAACTGTCCTAATTGTACTACTGTCGCTCAGTTTCTATGAATCGAACTGTCCTTTCCTAGTCAAGCCTAGGTAGGGAGTAACTAAATTTGATTAATTTAATGTGCCGCCTCTCCGCTCTTCGGATCCTATGAATCTTTAATGAATCGGATCCTATTTTTCATCTTGATTCTTGTATGCTGCTTGCTAACTTTTTTCTTTCATCTTAACTGATTGTTGTATACTTCTTAAGCAATGATTTTCAGTCTGCTTAAAGTTGTTTTGAAACACTTGAGTGATGCTTTTTAGACTTCTTCTTGACTGCTGGTTTAGAGTGACCTCATCTCTGTAAGTGCCTTAAAAGTAGAACTTTGGTAATTCCTGGTGGGGGTGGCTTGGTGCAGCTTATGATAGTATGTGGGTGCTTGAAAGCCTATTCGTTCCATTTCAGGAGACAGAAGGATTTAAGAAGTTGGGAAGTTCTGTGTGAGAGAATTGTAGCGCTGAAGCGGCTGGTGTCAACAGCATACAGCTGCCTACCGCTCTTTTCTTGAGCATCTATCAGTGTTCGCTACATACTTATTTCGCAGTTACTTCAAATGAACTTATTTTCGGGAAATCAAAATATTTCATAAAGGTAATTTTATTGTTTTCCTCCTTTTTATTACTTCTAGAAGAATTGAAATCAATAAGAAAAAGACTATTATTTATGTACTTACAATGGATCATATTGATAATGAAGTAACTTAATTCCTGTTCCATCTTCAGTAACATTAGCCACAGTGGTTGCACAAGTTCCAGCTGCCTGGAATAAATATTGGCCCATCGATTTCTGAACATACCATCTTCCGGAGAAAAACTAGAGAAAAAATTTTTTTATTTTTTATTTTAACGAATACAAAAATCGTCAATATTTGAAAAATAAAAACCATTCAACTTGGTTGAATTTAACCGACATCTGTATATGACGGATCTACTGATGATTTTTAAACGGAATTTTATATTACTACTTCGTGTGATTTGAGTATTTGAGTATTTTGTTTATTTTTTCTATCTATCTCTCCCTCTCTTACACAACCACTATACACTCACAAACACACACTCCAAAAATATCGCATTCACAAAAAATTTGCTTTTTTTTTTTTTTTTTTTTTTATCGGAGGGGGGCCAACGCACTGCGACCTCAATCAGGTCTATTGTGCTATGCCCCCTGGGTGCCACAGGCCTGCCCATAGCACCCGAACGGATGCCCAATTGAACATCCGTTCTACAATACCTCCATCAGGTTAAGATCCCTGAGGAATCCTAATACCCTTACGGGCTCTAGAGAGGGTATGTCCCCCTCCTCCACCTGGTAGCTGCCCAGGTTCCTGAACCTTCTCTGAGTGGCAGCCTCGCAGTCTGTTAGGAGATGTATTGGAGTTTCCTCCAACTCCCACAGAATCTGCATGAGCTGTCACTTTCCAAGCCCAGCTTCACCAGGTGTCCTCTAAGTCGGCAATGCCCCGTGAGGAAACCCGTAAGTTCGCGGAGCTTGTACTTACTCAATCCAATGCAGGCCTCCGACCTCCGTTGGTTATAATTTCCCAAGCAGATCTTGGCCTACCGCAACCCGGGAGGGAGTACCAGAGTTGAGATCTCTTCGTCTCCTCCTCCTTCCTAAGTTCCTCCAACAGAAACTGGTCGCTAATCCCGCAAAAAGGTTCCGGCCCCAGAAGTGGGGTCATAGCGCCTATCTTGGCCAGGGCGTCGGCCATCTCATTCCCTTCAATGCCAACATGCCCCAGCACCCACCAGAGTGCAACTTGTTCCTCCTGCCCAGATCGTTAAGTTTATCTAGGCATTCCCAAACCATTTTAGGGTTAATAACTGGTGCACCCCGAGCTCCAATGGCTGCTTGACTATCAAAAAGGATTACAATCTCCTGATTCCTGTATCCCCTATCGAGGTTAAATTGAACACATCTTCCGATAGCGTATATCTCCGCCTGGAAGATGCTGGGAAATTTACCCATGGGTTCCGAGTGCTTGATCCTTGGACCAACCACCCCCGCCCCAGTCCCCTCGAGGGTCTTCGACCCATCAGTATACCATTTAATGGCATGTTCCTTGATGCCCAACAGAGCGGATCCCTCGCTCCACTCACTCTTGAACCGTAGCTTCGACGAAAAATTTTTAGTGAAGCTGTACCTCTTACTCATACCGTCCCTAGGAAGGTGCCAGATGGGGGAGCCCAAAGGTGAGAATACCAACTCTCTAACCCTCAGCCCTTCCCCCCTCCTGCACCACTCCTGGAGATCCTAAGAAGAGCCCCCTTCGCCGCCCTTTCTACCACTAGGTACAAAGGTGACAGATTGAGGATAACCTCCATCCCGGCAGTGGGGCAAGTCCTCATAGCCCCCGTCATGCATAAGCATGCGAGCCGCTGTACCTTGTCAAGAGTTTTCCTGACCGATACTTCTTTGGTCTTCCTAAACCAAGCCACCGCGCCATAGGTGATAGCTGGTCTCACCATCATGGTGTACATCCACCGTAGGATTCTCGGGGGGCATCCCCAGGATTTGCCCGCCATCCTCCTACATATCATGAGGGCGCCAGTGGCCTTATTAACATTTGATTCAATGTGTTTCTTCCATAGGAGTTTACTATCAAAAGTCACCCCTAAGTACTTAACCTCCTTTTCCCACCCTACTTCTACTATTTGCTTAGGGTACACTCAAAAATGTAAAACAAAGTAATGCCTCTTTTTTTTTTAAAACAAAAGGGCTTTAACTTAAGATACAGTTCTGGATTCAAAGTTTCTATTATCGGTGAATTCTGAATTTCAAGAATTATACGCTGGCGAAATAATTGCTCTAAATAGTGAAAATAAGAATTTTGGTATCTATATTAGTTTAATGAAACTAAATAAAAACTAGTAAGACCGAATTTAGAATTAACATACAGGGGAACATTTTTTTTTACTTTCACTTACTCTGGTAAAAGGAAGTAGTTGAATGAGTCAAATTTCCGATATTGGGTTGGTCTACGATGTGTATGAGTCATGTATATGAGTACTGTATATGTGTGACTGTTGCTGTACGTTGAGCATAATACAAAAAGCGGAAAATCATAGAAAGTTCAAACTTGACATTTCGTTCACAGTTCTACTTGGTGAACTGACAATAAGTTTTGCCTAGAATCAGTCAACCAGAAATATAATTTTACATAGGGAAATTTTAAGTTTTTTTCCGTTTTCCTCGAATACTGGCTTCGATTTTCTTCAACACTAGAATGGCCACAATCCCTAAATACCTAAGATGGGCATGATGCGTTATTTTGATACATGGACGTTTTTCTTCATTTTTCACCACTCTCCCCAAGTTTTACATATCCCGCAATGCATTTTTAAAAGATTAGTATTTGTAAATTGGATAATTAGGGGTATACATTTTTTTTTTTAATATATTATTTTTAATATTAGATGGTAGAAGCTACAAAATTATTACGTTAAATTTTATTTATACTAATAATGCTATTATTGCAATGACATATCGTCATTTATGAACAATTGCTACCAACTAAATAAGAGTTTCGACATTTCTTATTGCATAAGGAGTATGTCCTTCAAAATATTAGTTGATCTTTCTACCTACTGTGATCCACCTAGCTAACACTTTCTGGCACACTATTTTACGCGGATCTACAAGTGATACTCACTATAATAGGTTTCAGAAGGAGAGAAATTGGGTTGTATAGATAAATAAACTAGAAGTATGGGTGAACCACGGTATAATCGAAAAATAGCACAAACTGCCTGGACTTTACACTAAAATATATAAAAATGGCAGTGAGAAGGAAAGAGAAAGGTTGATGACGCTTTGTGACTGCTGTATGAACTCTGCTGCAAGACTGTTGGTAGACTCCTTGCTATGGCTGACAGAGCTGTATTTACACAGTTTCTCCCACTCTAGTCTGGCCTAAACTAGTGAGTGAGACTGTCCTCTCTCTCTCTCTCTCTCTCTCTCTCTCTCTCTCTGCTTTGGATCCCTCTCTTCGGATCCTATTACACTCACTCTGACAGCAGTTAGAGAAAGTAAAAAATAGTATTATATAAGTCAAATGTGTCAAAATGACAAATCTTGCCGTTTTAGTGTTAAACATAGTACATATATCAACTACACAAATAAAGAACTACAATTCATTTTAAGGTCTTTAAGGGAGAGGTGAGGTTATGGTTTTCTATTATTGTCATCTCCGTATATTATACGTTTCTATTATCTATATAATTATTAATAAAAATTAAATGTGCCTTCACAAAATATCTAATTTGAAGGAAATAGGTTGATAGAAAATTTGTCCTTACTAAACCTTGTTACTTTCTCTTACTTCTAGTAAGAGGAAGTATTGTAATCGTGTCAAATATTCGATATCGAGTTTTCACCAAAAATATCCGTTTTGAAGTTTCCTGAGTCCAAATAAGTGGTTTTTAGCAAATGGTCTTTGTGTGTGTAAACAGCATAGCTCAAAAACGAAAAAATGTAGAAAGTTAAAACTTCAAATTAAGTTTAGGTATCACCATAGGATCTGACAGTACGTTATCTGTCAAAATTCCTCAACCGGAAGTACCACTTTACTAGTTGTTTTTTTTACTTTTTTGCGTTTTTCTCAAAAATGGCCCAGACGATTTTCTTTAAACTTAGTGTATCAACTACACATACACGGAGCTACAACTTTTATTTAAAACATTTCTCCGGAAAAATTCAATTAAGGGCTTTTTGGGGGAGGCATGGGGTTAGGTTTTCCTCTGAAGTGCTATTTCAGTTTATTAGATAATTCTATCATCTAAATAATGTTAATTAGAAGTGAATATGTTGTTGAAGTTCTGAATTTAAAAAAATCGGATACCACTTTACTAAATGATTTTTTTTTTCACTTTTTCGCGATTTTCTCAAAAATGGCTGCGACAATTTTCTTGAAACTTATGATATAAACTGTACATACAAAGATGTACAACTTTTATTTGAAACATTTCTCTGGAAAAATTCATTTAAGGACACTTTTTAGGGGAAGGATGGGGTTATGTTTTTCTCTAAAGTGCTATAATAGTTGATTATACAATTCTGTCATCCAAACAAAATGCAAAGATGTACAAAATAAAAAACAACAGAATACACTCTCCATTAATAGAAGACATTCGCGGTTGGATCACTCAAGTAGAAGAAAAAAGCCAGATAGTTAACATGGAGTGGATCAAAGCACACGCAGGACATATAAAGAATGAAGAAGTAGATAATCTAGCAAAAAGAGCGGCGCAAGATACAAGTCTGGTATATGCCTACACTAAATATCCAAAAACTTATTTTAAAAGTATTTTAAAGGCCGAAAGTGAAACTGATTGGGAAATGAGATATCAACAAAATGAAAAAGGGAGAACAACCAAGAAATTCTTTCCTAACAATAAAGATAGAAGGAAAATAGAATTAGAACTCTATGGACTGCCGCCTGACTCATACATTGTCAGGACATGGCCCATGCCGACAGTATTTAAATAAGTGTAACATAATAGAA
Organism: Triatoma infestans; assembly: GCA_011037195.1. Lineage (NCBI taxonomy): Eukaryota > Metazoa > Arthropoda > Insecta > Hemiptera > Reduviidae > Triatoma > Triatoma infestans. The sequence continues at coordinate 4,792 of JAAEAF010008230.1, read as the reverse complement.
TCTCCAACATGCCCTTGTAATGAAGGAATTCAAGATTTTACACACTTGATATATCACAGTTCAATCGTGGAAAGATACAGAGCACCTTTCATAAGTTACATCCTGACAACAGGTCATAAATGGCCACTTTCAGAACAACTCCTACTAAACCAGCAATTCATTGATAAATTCTTGTTGTTTCTTAAAACAATGGGATTTTAAAATTTTATAAATCAGGTTAAATTGGTTGAAAAGCAAAAAAAAAAAAAAAAATCAATTTACATTTGATCATCTTCTGCATATTACTCTTCTAAATTTATGAATTGAAAAATCACATTATAGTAATTAATTGTAATAAAATTACATGTATTATATTTTTTGGAGCATGTAGAATTATTTAATAAACTCTCTCATGGTAGGGATACTATCATGGGGAAAAAAAAAAAATTATTAGAAAGAAATAGATGGCCAAAATTCTGTTTTAAGAAAATTAGTAAACCGGAAGTGCACTTTTACTGAACAGTTTTTTTTTTTCAGTTTTCGATGAATTTGGTTTACTACACATATATAAACCTATTATTCTGTTATAAATCTAATCATGAATTAATTTTTCAGATAAGTATATTTTACGATATTCTTCTCTCAATTGTCGTTTTTAGTTTACGTTGTCCCAGATGTATACATATTATTTTAATTTAAAAAGGTAGTTAAATTTAACCATAACTTTATGTTTGAAGGAAAATCATCAATAATGACCCGGTAAATAGCAGCGGGAAAAAGGTGTGTGATCGTTTGATACAACGGTCTTTTTTTAAAACGATTTCTGTCTCTAATAGTTTTCACTTGTAACTGATAATCCTATAAAAGATACCGTATACTACTACTTTGAATAAGCACGCTGGCTCGTTATAGCTTCTGAGAAAATTTGAAAAAAGTCTGACATAAAATTCTCTCAAGGCTTTCTCTTCTTAAACCACCTGTGATTGTTTGTTTTTGAGAAATTTTGTTTAAACTAAAGTAATGCCTATTTTTTTCAGACGAGCTTAACCGTTAGTCCAACTACCAAATTAAGGTGTCGTAGTCTTGGGCAGAAGCACCTACTTTCTAGTAACATTTTTTTTTTAAATGAATATAAAAATTAGCCAGTTATACAAGGGACTCGAACTGGCGACCTTCCAGTTACTAGTCCATACTCATAACCACTACACCAACATTCGCCCCAAGAGAAATTTCGTTTATATTTCCTGGTTTATTCAATCTTTCTTTCTCTCTCATATATACAAACAAAATCACACATAACGCTTACACATTTGCTAAAAATATTTCGGACATGTGCGACATATTCTAATACTTGATCTAAACAAAATTCTAAAATTGAATGCATTTATTTAATAAAGTTTCATAAAAAGAATTTACCCGTTTAATATCTAGTTCCCCTATGATTGGAGATCTTGGACAGATTCCAGGTATTACTGGGAAATAGTCCATTGAGATAACATGTTGACTGTATGCTAATGAAATTAACATACAGACGATATTTCTGTAAAATAAAGTAATAATTACATTTTGATATAATAATAATAATAATTATTATTATTATTATGATAATAGTAACAATATAATTTATAGTAATTATTTTTATAAATAAAAATACTTTTAATCAAATACAAAAGATACTTACAGTTTAAGATGCATTTTATTAATGAGACAAAAACACGATGTCAGTGAATAGTTATCAATTTTTTTTTTTTTTAAAGTACACTCATTCATATACAAAGATAATGAGATAAAAATATAAAAAAAAAAACAAGTAGGAATTGTCGGATCCATTCAGATGGCATATTCATAGATTTATTAATAACTTTTATGGTAATATTAATGAGTAATGTATTTTTGTTCAATTTATGGCAATAATGACTTGCTTTCTTCAATTTTATAACTGAAACTTACGAATTATTAATTTTAAAAAAAAATCTGGTATGAGTATTCACACAATTTTCTCTTACACCAGTTTTCAAAATTGTAATTATCAAATTTTACAGCTTGTAGACGTACTAGTTCACTATCGTTACAAAAGATAACGATATCTCCGTAGAGGTCAGAAAGAGAGTGGCCCAGGCAAATAAATGTTTTTTCGGGATCGGCCGACATATAAAGAGCAAACTTGTGTCCTGGAATACGAAACTAACCCTCTACAAGACGCTCATGCGGCCTGTTCTTACATACGGTTCGGACATAACGAAAGCCGATGAAAAGTTATTAGTAACGTTCGAAAGGAAGATCCTCCGGCGAATATATGGCCCTGTTAGAGACGGGGAAACCTGGAGAAGGCGCTCTAATGCGGAGCTGACGTATCTATTCCAGGCCCCGGACGTCGTTAAAATAATTAAGTTGAGTAGGTTGCGATGGGCAGGCCATGCAATACGAATGGCCGGCCTGTAACGAGGTTCCCAGAAGGATTATGGAAGAAAATGTGCAGCGCACAAGAAGGGTAGGACGCCCCAAATTTGCGATGGGTTGTTGGGGTCACCGAGGACTACAGGGTCATGCTAGGTGCCCGGAATTGGAGAGCTGCCGCATTAAACAGAGAGGACTGGCGGAAGCGGATCGAGGAGGCCAGGGCCCATTGATGGGCTGTAGAGCCGAGCAAGAAGAAGAAGACGTAGTAGTTGGTAGGAATAGTAAGTTGACTTAGATTAAAACAAATTAGACTTATGGAACACTGTTTATATTATACGAGATCATAAGTTATACTTTTGAGCGACAGTATGGCAGTATGAGAAGAGAGTGATAAAAAGAATGCCAGAGAAATGGCATGAGAATGATGGTCGTTGAATGTTGATGGTTGTTAGAAAGGAGAGTGCATGAGCGGTCAGGTCCATCCTTTTTAAGCGGGCAGCTGGACTAGCCTCTACTTTCTTCGACTTCTCCTTCCAAAGCCCATATACTTATCTTTAGATTGCCCCCAATGAGAGATAATGCTAGGGAATGACTAGTGGAACATCAGTTAACAGGAAATGCTACTTTACAGAATAGGTTTTTGACTTTGGGGAGGGGGGGGGATTTTCTCGAAAACAGTTAAATCTCGCTCTTTGCATAGATAAAAATTTCGAGTGAAACATACACACAACTTTCTCTTACTCCAGTTTTCAAAATTGTAATTAACTATACTGTATAGTTAGTATACCAAATTATATGAAATTTGTCGAAAACTGAAAAAAAACTGTTCAGTAAAAACGAACTTCCGGCTTACTAATTTTTATTGAAACTCGAAATTTTAGCAATCTATTTATTTCTAATTAATTTTGTTTAGATGGTAGGATTTTTTTATAATCAACTAAGGATAGCATTTTAGAGGCACACATAAACTCTGCCCCAAAAGCCCCCTTAAATGAGGTTCCCCAGAGAAATGTTTCAAATAAAAATTGTAGCTCTTTATATGTGTAGCTCACATACTTAAGTTAAAGAAAATCGTTGAGCTGTTTTTAAAAAAAATAGCAGAAAATAGAAAAATACTTTTCAGTAAAAATGCACTTCCGTTCACCTGATTTTTTTCAAACTCAGTATTTCAGCAACATATGCAATTTTAATTAATATTATTGTGTAAATAATTAATAATGTTGTGTAAAGAAACTGAAATAGCACTTTAGAGGAAAACCATACCCCATCTCTCCCTCAAAAGTTGCCTTGAAATGAATTTTCCCAGTGAAATTTTTCAGATAAAATTGTAGTGCTTCGTATGCGTAGTTGATATACCAAGTTTAAAAAAAAAATCGTTGGAACTATTTTTGAGAAAATCGCAAAAAAATGAAAAAAAAAAAAACAACTTTGTAATGTAGTGCTTCCGGTTGAGGAATTTTGACAGATAACGTAGTGCCGGATCCCGTGGGGATACCCAAATGGAATATGAAGTTTACACTTATTTGAGCTTACATGTTTTTGAGCTATGCTGTTCTCAAATACATACATAAACACAAACACACACAAACACACACACACACACACATTTTCTAAAAACCATTTTTTTGGACTCAGGGAACCTCAAAACGGATATATCCGTTGAAAACTCGATATCGAAAATTTGACACGATTACAATATTTTCTCTTACTAAGAGTAAGAAAAATAAAAAAAGAGGGGATGATGTAACGGCAAGAGAGAGAGAACACAAGCCCGACCGAGAGAAAACAGACTCTCTCTGGTACTCTCTAACTTAAGCAGGCTAGAGTGGGAAAACCTGGATATAAGTCAGGAGAGATCTAGACATCTATCTATCAGATTCAAACCATAAACCATACATCGCATCATGTCATATCTCTATCTCACCTTTTATTCTATTAAAATCATTACAAGTCCAGTGCAGTTTGTGTAAACTTATAGCTGTATTATAACAGTGTCTTCATATCTCTAATAATTAATCCCAATTTCTCTCCCCATCAACTCCATTATACTTTTACTTTCTCTTATAAGAGGAAGCAATGAAATCTTTTCAAATTTTTTCAATTGAGTTATTTTATTTTTTTTGTTTTTTTTTTCAAAGGAAATCAATGTTTTGAGATTTCCTGTGTATGAAAAATTTTTTCATGAAAAAAATTAAAAAAAAAACATTAAAATACAGATATTATTCTACGTATAAACATAATATACGCCTGAAGGATATTGTACTCCCCAATGTCGTCGATTTGAATTTAAACGTAACTAAGAGGTCACCGAAACCTATCAAAAATCAATTATTAGCGGCAAATATTTCAGATTGCTATGTTTTTATATTTGTGGTAAGCATTTCAAGGTAAAAAAAAAAAAAAAAAAAAAAAA
>JAAEAF010008229.1:0-13373 GCA_011037195.1 Triatoma infestans | reverse complement strand
AGGTGTTCATTATTTTTGGAAACCCATCCTTTAACTAAACAATATTAGTTTTATCAATTTTAAAATGTTTACTACAAAAAAACATTGTGACATGCTAATCTAAGAATTGGATGATGAAAATATTGTAAAAATGTCATTACACCTTTGGAGATATGAATCCAGCAATCGTTAGACGGGAAAATGCACAATTAAAATACTAACTGGACTCCAGAAATCGAAACTACCATTGGGTCAATCAATTACGCTCTAAAACGAATATTGGGTGATCAATAAAAAAAACCCTGGGAACTTGTTGGGGAAGTCATTTTATGTAAAAAATGTGAGAATATGAAAATAGGTTCTATTTTGATCAATTACTGAACTACAATGTTCAAAGTTTTTTATTTAGACAAACATACATTTATATCTATCTATTTACCAATGAAAAAACAAAACCAAATCGTCAGCAATTGTTATTTAAAAACAAAACATATATAGTCATCTGTAAACAATTATTTAGTATTAGTGGAGAATTTAGAGGAAAATGGAGTGCTTCAGTGCAGCTGTATATGCTGATATGTTTATTTATGGTTTCTGTGGTGTATCATGAATCTGAACTTAATAAAAGAAGATTTTCTTTCTTTTAAGAAAGCATATATAACCTTCCCATATACGAAATTTTCTCGGAAGGTTTTAAACAAAAATGGCAGATTTTTGTATATGTAGCCAACATAACAAGTTTAATGAAACTCGTTGGTGTCTTTATAGAGAAAATCACAAAAAACGGGAAAAAAAATTGTTCACTAAAGTCCAATTCTCTTCAAACACGAAATTTTGGCAACGCATTTACTTTTTTTAAAGATTTTAGATGACAGACTCGTATAATAAACTAAAATAGTAATTCAAGGAAAAGCATAACCCTACTCCTACCCCAAAGAAACCTTTAAATGAATAACCCTGGAAAAATGTTACAAATGAGAGTTGCAGCTCTTAGTATGTGTTGTGAATATTCCAAGTTTTAAGAAAATCATTGGAGCCGTTTTCGAGAAATTTTGAAAAGCTAAAGAAGAAAAACCATTCAGAAAAATAGTATTTCCTGCTGAGCAACATTGGCTAACAACTTGCTGACGGTCAGGCTGGTGATATATCCAAACGGAACATCAAGCTTTCTGGATGGTTCTGGTGTTCACAATTTCGAAAATTTGACACGATCGCAATACTTCCTCTTACAACATATGAGGGAGTAAAAATACGATTAGTAGAATTGTCTCCTTTTGCAAGTGGACACATTACATAAACAATTTTCAGCTCTCAAACGCACTCTATTGTTCAACTCTTCTGGATAAGACTTAGCTTGGCACTCTTTGCTGCTTACCTATTTTTTTATATAATAATTTACCGAAGAAACCTAAACAAAAACACCATCGCAATAGCATAGAGCTGCATATTCACTTGGCAGTATTCTAACCTCAATTTTCAATGAGTATGTTTAAAAATACTTGTAAATATTGGTTTGGAATATCTTAAAAATACTTTTAAAATTTTGTGGTCGATAATGAAATATGATTATGCCTTAATATAACAATTACTGAAGTTTGCAAAAAAAAAATTGGTATGATAAAATTACAAAACTTAAGAAATATAGTTTAAATTTTCAGTAATGCACTATAAAAGTATTACATAGAATAAAAACAGTTAATAGATTTCGACTGCCCGTGTATGGTGCACACCTTGCACAAATGACAGAACCGTCCCTGACAGGCCTGCAGTGGTGATTGAAGTGGGTTCAGCATTCACCCTAAGGCAATTCTACTTTTATCATCTTACATTCACTGGCACTTGCAGTGAACTCTGCTGGTTGAAGAAGTTAAAAACAAAGCTCCTTACTCTCCTGTTAACCGTATCTCATATTATAAAGGCGGTATAAAAAGACTTTGTACCAAGAGTATAGCGGTATCCCAGCGTTTCCTTAAATCTTTTGGGTGGGTGATTAAGCAGGGGTATTGCTAAGGAAGGACACAGACATTTCAAGGGTTAATCATAATGGTTCTAATAAGCTCCAAAAGAACCTTCTTGGCAGAGAGAAAACTAGGATAGTAAGGGACAAAATATTGCCTCGACTGAGGAAATTGCCTATCCAAGAAATATTCACAAATGTGGGACTTCTAGCAGATCCAGTTTGTAGGACTAAGTAGAACTTTATGTTTTTCATGTATGAAGCGGAATTTCTTGTGATGAATTTGGAATCTGAGTCAATGAATCATCTCTTCTTGGTCCTCCCGTCATTCAGCAAGAAGAGTGGGCATCGTGATAGTAAAATTGGGAAACACTGATCGCCTTTGTGCACCAAGAAGTGGTCCATGGTCAACACAAATGTTAGGCTACCCTCAAATTAAAGAAAGCTTTACCTATTAAGTATATTATCTGATTAATAATTATATGACTAATTTTTGCCATTAAACAAGAACACGAGACAAAAGAGGCTAAATACTAGCCACAACTGGATAATATAAATTTAGGCTACGGAACTTCTGAGAAATCTTCTTGAAACCTTCCCTCACTTTTTATTTATAATATTTGGTTTAAAAATAACCCTTAGTAGTCTATGGTGGATATGAGATCCATGACAGCTACAATGGAATGCTACTTCCTTTTTAATTTTTCTAAGGTCACCGATGAAAGACTTTTATCGATATTAAATCAAAAAGAATGATAAAACAAATACCGACAAATACTTTGAGACATACTGAAAACACAAATAATTGAAATTATTTTCAAACAAAACGCGAATATGTCAGTAAATCATGAGTTTAAAGATGTCCATCTATTGAATCTTATTCCTTCTTCAAAACAACTTGGAATTTTCCAAAGACTTTGGTAAGATAGTAAGAAATCTGGTAAAAGAAAAATTTAGAAGGTAGGTATTTAGATCGGAAAATTCTTTAACATGTTGTACCAGGAGTCTTAAAAGTGATACGGCAATGTTAAAAAGAATGAATCTAGCCAGAAGACCAAAACGTGTCCAAGAATATATATCACCAGAAAGATGAAGAAGAGGTAGCCCCTTAAAGAAGATGGAACGAGGATGGGAGGGAGATCGAATGATGGCAAGTGATGCGTAACGGAACAAAACTTCGGGTAGATGATTCATTAAATTAGAGTCTGGATCCAGAGGGGGATCTAGTAAAAGCTAAAAGGTTATATTGAATGAAATTTAGTCCACTTTTATAAAGGAAACAAGACAATACTTCTAAAATAATCCTATAGCAAAATAATTCTGCCAATTATTAAACTGGTATACTATGCGTAAAAAATATGATTTTCTGTTTTTATTATCAAAACACAGAAGACTATTCATGCTTGCTTTCCTTAGACTGAATTTACTCTTTTAAGGAATTTGTAAATGGGACAAAAACATATCACCACAGAAATAACAAAAAAACAAACCACAGGTACTTGTTAATTTTCGAACAGACTGCAAAACTACAAATTTGTATGATGGGGACGACAAATCTATAATAAAAATTATCAAACAAATTTTTTCTTACATCGCACTGATTTTTTTAGAAAATAGACAATATTTCATATTGTGTCCTTCAAGATCTCGAGGATAAGGCTCGTATAAGAGAGTTTCAATAGAAATCAGTGGCGGCTGGTACATATGCACTGCGGCACTGCAGCATCCCCAAGAAAAAAGAAAAACTTATTTTTGTTTTTTGTATTTCTAAATAATAACAATTCATATAAAATTATATAAATGTCATAAAACTTGTTAATAATTGTAAGTTAATGTTTCTCGAAAATGAAATTTTCGGACTAACGCAGAAAAAAAAATGACACTGCTATCTAATGCAGTGTCTGAATTATCACGTTATGGAATAGTTCGTCTGAATTATCAGTTACGGAGTAGTTCGTCGGTTATCGATCCGCTTGTACCTGTCATTGCATGAAATAAATTAATCCAGCACTGCAATCGAACAGTGTTGCTACGATAAAATTTAATGAACAGTTATTGAAGAATTTAATCAATGCAAAAATTGAAGAAGAATATATTTTTTTAAATAATCTTTTTAATAAAGCAGATATTTTTAAAACATATGTAAATTTAATATACTTACTAACATATCGGTTACAGATTGGGTAAAAAAATGAATTATATTTATTATTTTTTATATGCAGCATCTCCAATTTTCACCGGCCGCCAAAGATAAAAATGCTTCTAAGATAAAATTCTTGTGAGAATTTTAAATACAATGGATGAATGAAAATTTGGAACTCATAGTCTCTCTATAAATGAACATCCAAGAAGACATAGAAGGCTCTGTATTGTGCTGGAATTGAGGCAAACCTTTGACGATGGTTCATGAAAAGCATCATCTGGCTTAGAACTAGGATTGACAATAGTTAGTGAAGTCAAATTATAACAGGATGGTCGGTACAGCCAGAAAAACAAGATTTAGTAATATAGAAACGAACTGATTAATATGTTTGCAATTTTATTTATTCAACATTAAGAAAAACATATGAAACGTATCCGTCAAATTGTTATAATTTTATTAGACCTTTTCAGAATTAAGAGACATAATTGAATGTTTAAAAATAATTCAAATTCCATATTGTATGTCCTGTTGAACGCAAGCTGAGCTAAAAGTAGCACAATTATAAAAAATTAATTAGCCCCCAAAAAGCTAATGTAGGCCTAACGGCATTTCTTCTAACTAAAATTTCCAATATATTAGCTTAATAGAGCTACAGTTGTACAAAAATGGCATAGCAACTCATAAAGGCAAGTGAGATATGAGGACAAATATTATTTGAACGGCTTTCAAAAATAATAACAAAAAAATAATACCATTAGAACAAGAACAAAAATAAAAAAGCATATATTTTCAATTATGTGCGCGAACAAGATAATTGTAAAAAAAATGAATATTAAACTTTAATAAACAAAATCACTTACCTCTTTCTATCTATAGCTTCATCCTTATATCTAGTACGAATTTCATCCAAACCAGAAATAAGTTGATTGAATGTTTCTCGATCTATGACGAGACATGAAACACCGTCTGGATCGTCGGCGACTATATTGGCAGTGCGGAGGTCGTCACTGGAAACAAAGTATTAGTAAAATTATTAAAGAACTAGCATTTAGGTGGTACTTGGATGGGTCAAGGAGCCCTGAGGGAAACTCGACGTGTGGGGGTGGAAGATATGGAAACCTAGAGCGATCTTCCAGGCCGGCAACTCACGCAATTGAAAGGTAAACAGTATTCCTTCAGAGACACTGTAAACTCGGAGGGATCTAAAAATGGTAAGCCTACTATGCGAAAGCGTGCAGATTCAGTGGAGAACTGGAGAAGACTCCCAAGTACACTGCGAGCTACCATCCAGAGGAGGTTCAGAAGCCTTGGATATAGGCCAAGTTTAAGAGAAGGACCATCCTCCCAAAAATCTTCCCAGATTGTGAAATTCCTTAGAGTTAATAGACCTGAAAGAGGTGCCTTAAGAGCTGCCTCACCCTGACACCAGCAGGAAGGCACTATAACCCTCTAGCAAAAATTAATTAAAATAATTATTATTATAAAGGAATAAGGACAACAAAGAAGTAAGGCTCGGCTGTCTAGTTTTGTATTCTAGTAACTGTATCTAATATTTTGTTGAGAAAAAATTGCACTTTTTGTCTTCCATAAGGCAGAAGCTAAATCTCTAGTAGGACCAGAGAACTTTATCTCAATTTTGAGTTATAGCTATTTACATATCATTAGTTTTGTTGGCGATTTTTGTTTGTTGATTTTTGGTTTTGTTTGGATGCTTCTTTATAAAATTTGATGTTTTGTTCATAAAAAAAAAAACAAAAGAAGAAAAACTAAAGTGATATTTACCCCTGAAGAGCCTTTTCTCCAAAGAAATCCCCTTTTCTTAAAGTTCTGATAAATTTTTGGCGATTTTTGTTTGTTGATTTTTGGTTTTGTTTGGATGCTTCTTTATAAAATTTGATGTTTTGTTCATAAAAAAAAAAACAAAAGAAGAAAAACTAAAGTGATATTTACCCCTGAAGAGCCTTTTCTCCAAAGAAATCCCCTTTTCTTAAAGTTCTGATAAATTTTTCTTCCAATGAATTAGGCTGTTTGATTGTCACTTTTACCTGGAAAAACAAAGAAAAATAGTTTTTAATATGACTGAATGAAAATAAACTATATTATATAGTTAATAAAGGTTTTCAGAGCACGAACTATCTCCTTGGAAAAGCAAAACAAAGAAAAGATGAAATATTCAGAATGATATAAGTTTGTGAAAAGAACGCACTCTGATTCATTAAAAAAAAAAATCATGAATGAAAATAGTATTTACAGAAAGATCAAAGTCATTGAGAAAATGAGCAAATTGATCTATAATGAGTGCCTATTCGGCAGAATAGTTACTTAAGACTGCTGCAAAAAAAAGTACTCAGTTTTATCTAAACTAACAAGGAAGGGATTATAGCTCAGTGATAGCGCGCTGGACTAGCAGGACGCGGAGGTCCCAGGTTCGAGTCCAGCTGCTGCCCTTACATTTCTTCTTCTAGGAGCCTCTTACAGCTGACTATACGGTAATGCATAGTGTTGTCTGCAACGAGAGAACACTGACCGGAGGGCGGCAGTGCATGACAAGGCTCGATACTGTGGGGTATCTATATGGGCAAGAAGGGTTTTGGATAGCATAGGCCAGTGCATTGAGAAGGCTCTAAACTTTGAGGCATCTATATGGGCACAGAAGGGTTTTGGATAGCATAGGGCTTGGTCCCTCCCTAGAGAGAATGAAGAAAAAAAATCTAAACTAACTAAAACTTATTCCAATAAAAATAAATAAATTTCTAGTCGTAAATGTTTACATGGATTAGTTATAAGACCACGATAATCAAGATTGTAAGTACAAGCTTAAATGTTATTCGTTACGTTGTTAAGTTCAGGCACCCTCACAGGGATTTCAAGATCATGGAAGAAATGCTTAGTCCAATTCTTTTCTATGAAGAGAGAATATATCTTTAAATAGAGAGACCTTGAAGTGGTCTCTACACAAGTACAAGAAATTAATAGCTTTCTTAGAAAAGCAAAGTACAGATGCTTAATAGAAAGTTCTATTCGTATACAGGGTTAGATGAACATATTTTTTTCTAATACAGTATTTTGAAAATTCTTTATTCTCAACTACCAATCAGTTGTAGGCCATCCTGGACGAAGGCAGTTAACTGAATGCTTGAAACAAAACACATTATAGTGTATTGATTAAATTTTATAGCTCCCGCAATTAACCGTATGACGCCTTACTCCTAAAGGACCATTCTTGAGAGAACCTTCTACCTTTAGAAGGTAATCACTATTGCGGATACAAAAATCATGTCCAAATTTTATCATACATTGAATTTTTTTTTCTACACAACCTTTTTTTAACTCACCTTTACCTACTCAAACTATAACCTCTTCCTACAGTTCTGCCATCTATCAGCGAAAGTGCAAACTAAAGTCATTATCCCATAAAAGCGTATTACAAAACGGAAAACTCCATTATTATGGAATTAAAAGAAACATCGAAATAGAAACCACTTAGAATAGAAGGTTTACAGATCAACAAAGGATTTATTGAAGAACATTTTACTCTTTAGGGTCACTACTTTAAAAATAGTAACATTTCAATTGCCCAAAACTGAAATTTTCTTTTCCTAGAATATATAATTTCCAAAAAAATAGTTTGTATTTTTTTGCATGTAAATCATCGAGATTTATGGATTGCTTGTTAAGTCCAGGCTTGGTTACTGGTTCCGTTCAAACTCAAACCTAGTAACTAGTTGAAAAAATCTTGTACCAGTCGATTTATAGGAAAACGTTGATGCAATCTCAAAACACAAAGACGAAGTTTCTTGTATGGCAATGGCCAGAGGAATTTTTTTTTATTCAGATAGCTTTCGTCATTTTGTGGGCGGAAAAGCCATTCCTTCAAGGATCTTGTCGTTCCTGTGAGGGTATCACAGCCTAAAGACCTGAACTTGCACACAGGGTCACAAGCACATTCTAGCTCATCACCAAACTGAAGTGTACACTTTACACTACGACTTAATAAAAGCATTGACATCCACTAGAATCACAAGAGTTCGCAGTGGTTCTTTGGCCATATAGCCATTCTCTCTACAAACATTTACCTTTTTTGAATTTTTATTAAAGTAGATTTGTCTTTGAAACACGCTATATTTTAAAAACACTCAAAAAATGCTCACCTGTCCTTTACTAATAATGAAGAAGGTGTCTCCTCTAGCTCCCTGTCTAATTATGTAATCTCCTTCATTGTAATAAGTCTGTAAAAGAAAATGTTACATTAAATATTGAAATACTTATAATATATACAAATTATGCAATAATTGTATAGCAATGTTAAATAAAAATTAAGAAATTTCATCGAATAACATACTCCAGTGAAAGTTCAAAATTGTTTCAAACTACTTTAAATTGCAAAGTGTAAAAAAAAAAAGAAATCTCCCTGTATGAACAGGAACTTGTTATGATTTATTTCATGTAGCCTAAAATGGAATAACATAAGTATAAATATACTTGTTATGTTTACTACATAGACAAGTTTCTTACAATCTATAATATTTTTATAAAAATTTCCTTCCACTAACATGTTAAATAAAACTCAGCAGGTCGTTTAAATACGTTAATAAACACAGTGAAACATAAACAGTACAAACAAGGTTTTGTATTAACACCAACAATATTTCATCACATACTCAACACATACTTAGTAAGGTTACACACACAGTTATATTTGTACTGGACAAGCTTGCACCCCAACACCCCTTCAGAAGCGAAGACCAGTCCAAGATCTTCTCAGCACCTCTTATGTTTATCAGTAGGCAGTTACTCCACGGAAATTTGTTTGTCTACTATAGCACACCTTACAAAATGATGTTTAATGTCAATAGTTTATTCCTCGAATGGTGAACAAGGTTTTTGGCCAATCTCTGTGCCCCTTGAATATCACACATTATTGTAACAGTAGCGGCTGGCATTCTCAATTGTAACAGGAATCTTTTCAAATAAATCGCTTCTTTCTGTTTATTCTTCAGCAAGCACGACATATTCTGCTTCCACACTAGACTGAGCAACTGTGGATTGCTTCCGAGCTTCCCAAGATATAGCTCCCTCAGCAATTTCAGCAAATTGACGCCCTGTCTTATTCACTATTTATGAACCAAGAAGTGTCATTGCAGTTTTAATTAGTTGTTCGAGATTATTAGGATCAACAGGGAAACTGTGAGATAATGTATCCAAATGTTTTATTGCACAATGTGCAGCAAGTTCGAATCCATCTGCTATTCTTATTGGATAAATACCTTTATCTAAAAGCATATCTGCTTGTTCCAGTAAGATACCTGCCAGAACCACAACACCAGTGGTACCATCACCTAACTCATCTGAGAAAGTTGAACCATCAGTTTGGCTATTTCATTATCCACGTCCATCTGTTTCATGATAGTTGCTCCATCATTGCTGACCAACCATTATGTCACCATCTTGGGAATAGTTTTGGCGATGGATTATACTGACAGGATGTGATTTTAATAACATCATTGCCGGTGAGCCTTTTCTGTTTATCTTGATCCCTCAAAATAATAAATGGCCGTTCATATTCATCAAGTGCTTTAGAACCGGTAAAGCAGCCAAAGTTCAAATTGTATTCAGCTTATTGGATAATTATGAAAAATTTCCAAGTAAACTTACTAGTAATTACATCAATAATCTGTGGCCCAGAAAATTCAACACTTGAAGGTATACTTTCTGTAATTTCTTCAATTACACTTTCACTTGGCTTGATTCATAGATCAGTCATTCATCAGAATTTTTTTTTCTTTGCGTGGCTGTTGCTTAACTTGCTCCAATTCATTTACAAATTTTACATCTCAAGTATCTAAATCTTGTTTTCATTAACAAGCCAAACTCGGTAGGCCATACTTTCTTCAGAGTACCTACTAACAAACACTCTTGCGCTTTCGGTTCTAACTTCTCTTAATTTGGAGTTTTATCTAATAAATAGCCTTTAAATCCAAATGATCTGAAATATGATGCAGTGAAAGGTTTTTCATACCAAATGATATAAGGAATACTACCGTAGGACACCTATTTCTTATATGACAAGCAGAAGCAACTGCTTTTGCCCAAAATTTATGAGGTAAATCAGAGTCAAGTAGCGTACACCTTGCCATTTCTAAGTATGTTCTGTTTATTCTCTCAGCAGTGCCATTCTGCTGCGGTTTATATGGTGCACTTAGCTTTCTTCGAGTTCCATAACTTTCTAAGAAATTAGAAAACTCTTTATTAACTATTCTATCATTGTCAGATTGAAAATGTTTTATTTGCAATCTGTTTGATTTTCCAACTATGTCTTGAATTTCTTAAAAGGATTCAACGCATCATCACTTTTGTTTTTCAGGAAATAAGACATATGTAAATTCTGATTTGTTCAATCATGTATTTTACCATGGATTTGTCGATGTATTTTCATCGGTAAATGTGATGAAATATCTCGCACCACCTATAGATTGTGTGCGCATAGGGCCATAAATGTCGCTATGAATAATCTCTAATTTTGTGCATATTCTCTTAGAATCTTTTGGAGAAGGCAATTGTGGCATCTTCGCTTTTATACATATTTCACAAATTGGCAAACTAATACATTTACATTTGTTAGCGTGAACATCATTATTTTTTATTATTTTTCCCAAATCTTTTTCGTTCACATGACCAAATCTCTTGTGCCAAAACATTTTACTGTTGGTATCTGAACTTGCGATATTAGCAAATTCTTGGTTATGTGCTTTTACTTCCTTTATGTAATATAAACCGTTTCTTTTTTCTGTAATAACCTTTAATCTATTTTTGTCATCCCTTACTTCAGCTTTATCTTTGTCGAAAATTATTGTGAAACCTTTTTCAGTTACTTCCTACTGACATGAGATTTTTGTTTGCACATTATTGGTACATAAAGCGTTTCACTTTACTTACTTTAGTTAATTTGTCATTAACTAAATTCAACTTCACTTGGCCTTTTGCCGTAGCTATCATTGGGGAATTATCACTAAGCTAATTCTTTTGTTAATAGATTCATCTATCTTTTCAAAACTAGTTTTTGAAGAACATAATTTGCAGTCTACTGATTTTTGGCCGAATTATTTACGCTTGAAACAACAACAATCTTGGTTAATGTTTATTTCTGAGTCTTTTAACTTATTTACTAAATCTAGAAAGTTACTAATATGTATTCTAAAATCTTCTGATTTCGTAATTTAAAATTGTTTTAACAAATATGCTTTTCGAGCAGGCCCTTTAGATTGGTGTATATACTATGAAGCTTTAACCATACTTCATTTGAAGTAACGCAATCTTTAACTTGTTTTAATTCTGGAGGAGTAACAGATAAAATGAGGTCTGGCCTTGCATCCCGATCCTTTTCTTTCCAAATGGCAGCTTCACTGGCGTTCTCTGCTTTCAAATTTTTACCATTCACATAGTTCCATAATTTATAAGCAACGCTTCATTCTGAATCTTCCATGTGTCAAAATTATTTCGAAACAGGGGTTCAATTTTTATTGGGGCTAAACCGACCATTTTGATTTACACAGTTACTAAGTTATTATTTTAACTTTTCACAACAGCGTTCTGGGTTTTCTGGGCCCATAACCTTTAAATAAAACTCAGCACATCATTTAAATACGTTTAATAAATACAGTGAAACTAAACACCGTTCAAACAAGGACGTATTAACACTGAAAACGTTCACATATTCATACTAAGTAAGGTTACACACACTGTTATATTTGTACTGGCAAGCTTGCACACCAACATAACATTTCTGTAATACTAAAATTAATACTATTGTTTTTATTTCGGTTTGCTGATTAAAATGACTAATCATCTTTTATATTTCTAAATGCGAGAGGCAATTGAAATGGATTCAATAATTTTGGGCATACTATTTGATCAAGGACATTGCTGTCTCTTTAACGACTAATTCGATAGATGGATTTACCTTCACTTATTGGTGAGTTTCATTGAGAATATACGATTTTTCCAATGAGTATGGAAAAAAAAGTGGTAGCAAAAAATAAATAAAATAAAATCGATCAACCGGAAGTGCGATTTTACAGACTAGGTTTCTGAGTTTTTTGGAGTTTTCTCGAAAACGACTTTATGATTCCCTTTAAACTTGGAATACTTGGTGCATATGCATAGATTGACATGTATCACTTTTATTTGAAAAATTTTTCTGAAAAAATTGATTTTATAAAGGTATTGGAGATCTGGTAGTTAGTTTAAATTTAAATTTGCACAAACCTTGTTAATTTTAACATATAGCGCTCCATATAAGGCCGATACAAGTAAAATCCCCGCCCCACATTTTTATGGTCAGCCCAACTAAACAGTGTACGGTTACAATTTTAAAGAAAATTTCATAATTCAATTATATAATTAGAGTTAAGTAGAATAAAGTCGTTGAGTACTGGGCCTACGAGTTTTTTGTTAAACAATTTTTCTGGGCAAATTGAATTTCGGGAGTTTCCGGAAGGAGCTGTGATCTTAGGCTTGCCTCTATGTTGCTATGTCAAAATGCTTTATGGCTTACTATTCATATAACACAGAGAACAAGTGAATACCATGTTTTGAAGAATACTAATACTAGAACTAAAAGACTCCTTATAGATAGAATAAGTTTCTCAATTATTCGCGAATTTCTCTGAAATCGTCCAAAGAACATCCTCCAGACATATAAAACTGAAAAAGGAATTGTCAGTTTGGATTGTGTGAAATGTAGCGAGAGATAATTTCGCATGAATGTGAAAATCCACATGCTTAATTATTATATATTCGGTTATAGCTAATTATATAATTTAGATAACCGTGGAATTAAAACATACGATATTAATGGTACTGATCGTAGCATTCTTTTGAATGTTTAACAATCAACATTAAAATTTTATAAATACAAATGTTTGAATGTTTTTTTAGGTGTATCCATCATATTTATAGAAATTGGCACAAAACCCATATGATGGTTCTCTGTGAGTCCAACATGATTTGGCGGTCCACATTGCTAGTATGTCACGCTATAATATTTAGAGTTAAGGGCATGCCTCTGTACAGATATATCATTCTTTTCATAGATAAAACTGTCAGGTCAATATACCAACCTGTACAGGTAAAGTACAGTGACCTTATAGATATAATTATAGCTAATTTAATAAATAATAATAAAGTGAAATGTGGCTAGATATCTAATAATGATGAACAATAGAAATTAAGTGAACGCTGGTAAGATACATGGCCTTTTTTATATAAGACTATCCAGCTGTGCTATTGCAATAT
>JAAEAF010008228.1:0-23377 GCA_011037195.1 Triatoma infestans | reverse complement strand
GCGCATGCCTTTCGGGCTTAAGAATGCGCCTCCCACATTCCAAAGGGCCGTAAATTCCCTCTTTTCTAGGATCCCTAACGTACTAGTATACATGGACGACATCATTATCTTTTCGGACAGCTTAGACGAACATATAAAGCACCTTAAGACGGTCTTTGACAAACCCAGACAACACAATCTAAAAATTCAACTTGACAAGACGGAATTCTTCAAACGCGAACTTCTCTTCCTAGGACACATCATCTCTGACAAGGGTATACAGCCTAACCCGGCCAAACTAGACGCCATCGCTAAATTTCCACTTCCCAAGACGCAGAAACAAATCAAACAATTTCTTGGACTCACCGGCTACTACCGTAAAATGATTAAGAACTACGCCAAAATAGCAAGACCCCTGACTCTCTCACTAAGAAAAGACAAGGACATAGTAATTGACGATAGTTACATACAAGCCGTTGACGCCCTAAAATCCCTCCTACAGAACAGCCCTATCCTACAATTGCCTAACTTCAATAAACCTTTCACCCTTACAACAGACGCCTCCAACTACGCGATAGGAGCCGTCCTATCACAAAACATTGACGGAAAAGACCTCCCCATATCCTTTGCCTCCCGCACCTTAAACAAACAAGAAGAGAATTACTCTACAATAGAGAAAGAATTATTAGCTATCGTTTGGGCGTGCAAACATTTCAGACCTTACATATACGGACGTAAATTTATCATACAGACGGACACAAACCTCTACAGTGGCTACATAATCTAAAAGAACCAAACTCTAAACTTATCCGCTGGAAATTACAACTAGCCGACTTCGACTTTGACGTTAAGTACGTCCAAGGAAAGACTAACGTAGTAGCAGACGCACTATCACGAAACCCACCAGAGGAACAACACCTTAACGCCCTAGAAACCGCCTCTCCAAACCCAGAAGAAGTCCTAACTGAATTCCTTTCTGCCCCTTCACCTGAAAATAGCGACGACGTCCTAGAAGACTTAGCCAGAGCCCTTAACATTAACGCCGAGGACGACAACGGAAACACTACCGCCGAAAACGAAAACATTAACGCCGGAGACGATAACGAAAGCCTACAAACCCAACACTCTCAAGAATCCTCTAACAGCCAAATTAAAGTAATTGACGACAGAACCCGCTGCATTAACGTGGAAAAATTCCAAATTATTCTAACTAGAGGCAACCCCGAGACGAAAATTCCGATCAACAGACCTTTTAATAAAACGCGTTACAATTGGTATACCAGGTACCCATACTCTAACGACATAGACGAATACTGCCTAGAATACTTACAACCAAATCATACGTACGGCGTCCTGTGTTCCCCTCCTATCGAAGACTCCCTTGACGAACAGATATATGACCAAATCTTTGCCTACCTGTCCGACATAATAAAAGACAAATTCCCAACAGTCAAAATTAAACGCTACTATACAAAAAGACTAGACATAACCGACCCCGCGGAACAAGAAGAAACTATTCAAAATTATCACGTTGGTAAAACTGCACACCGTGGCATACACGAAGTATACAGATCCCTAACTAAACGCTACTACTGGCCAAAAATGTTAGAACAGATAACAAAAGTAATAAACCACTGTTCCCTCTGTAAGGAAGTTAAGTACGAACGCAGACCAATTAGACAAGTTTACGAAATCACCCCCACTCCTTCCAAACCTTTCGAGAGACTACAAGGAGACATACTACACTACGACGGAAAGCAAATTTTCACTATGATAGACTGTTTTTCAAGAAAACTGTATGGTTATCTAGTCAAAACGGCATCCGCAAACGAAATTGTCAATTCACTAGAAAACTACCTCAGCATATTCCCGTGCCCCAAAACGATTCAATTTGACAATGGTACGGAATTTAAAAATGGACTGGTAGAGAATTTCTTAAAATACAATAACATAGAAACTCAATTCACGACCCCTAACCACTCAGACTCCAACGGACTGATAAACCGAGCACACTCAACCCTCATAGAGATTATGAACATAGTAAACAGACAAAAGAATTGCCCCATATACAAAACTCTAAGACTAGCGTTAATAGCTTACAACAACTCTATAAACTCTAACTTGACTATGACACCTAATGAAACTACTTTCGGGATACAGCCCAATACATACGCAGAAGACCTAATTCTAGAACAACGAGGCAAAGAATATCATGATGACAAGGAGTTAATAGCTCGCGTAATAAAAGAAAAAATTGATAAAGAAAAAGAGACCCGTACAGACAAACTAAACAAAACTAGGGAAAAAATCGAAATACCAGAAGGAGAAATATTTATTAGGGATAAGCAATACGGAAAAGCTAAACCCAAATTCAAAAGGGGAAATTATTCTAGAGAAACTAAATTAGCTACAGTACAAAGGAAATCTTTTAAAGTACATCCTAATCTATTAAAAAGATCTAGAAAATTTACACAACAAACTCTTCCTGTTACAGATAAGAACGATGAATCACGCATCCCACATACTAACGGCAACGATACGCATACTGCAACTGCTGACGGCGGGGAATTTAGCCGACAGTTTACAGATAACAGACCTGAGTCTGGGCCCGGGAATTCTGCCAGTGACGCATAATCCAGTTTACGTAATAGATAAATATTATACTTTTATACACGTTACTGACGTTCAACTAATAGATATGGAATTAGATAAAATTTATCACATTATTGGCACTACCTATCAGCACAACCGGACAGCACAGATAAAATCACTCTTTAAATATTATCACTATCTTCGTAACAAACTCGACCATTTGACAGTTAATAAATCTCGGCCTAAACGCGGACTAATTAACGGCCTAGGTAAGGCCATATCCTGGCTAACCGGAAACATGGACAGTGACGACAAGGAAAGGTACGACAAAATTATAAACACGATCGAACGTAACAGTTTTCACCTCCAAAACAACCTAAAAAGCCAGATGGCAATAAACAAAAAAGTAATCGAAGAATTCAATCACGACATACAAATTATACGGACTAACAATGACAAAATGACTACCTTCTTCTCCAACCCTATAATCAGCCAAGTGGAACTAAATCAACAATTTAATTCTATCTTCTTTAACTTGATCCTCCTTGCCAACAAGATTGACGACGTGGAAAACTCTCTGGAATTCTGTAGGTTAAACAGCATACATTCTAGTATGTTCTCTCTTAAAGATCTCGAGTCATTACAACAGTCCCACAATATCACGTTCATAACAGCAGACATCGAGGCACTCTGGCAGTTAAGCAGGGTACACTGCTCAATAAAAACCTGGAGTATCTACTACTTCATTAGCGTTCCCCTAAAAACCTCCTCCTTCGAAATGTACTTCCTCTTATCCTACCCTGTAGAAAAAGACAACCACCTTATGACAATTCATGTCCATCCCCCTTTGATCCTACGCCTCCAAGATGAGTTATTTACAGCCACCTGTGAAGACATCAACGGTGATATATATTGCCGCAACAAGACCATCATCCAGGACGACTGTATTCGCCAGATCATATCCAACATCAACCTCTCAGCATGCAAGACAATATACACGTCAAGCGCGCCATTCATTAAGTATATCAACCTCATAGACCACTTCCTAACTTTCAGAACCAACAGAATAGTAATAAACAAGGACCACCACAACGACACCATGTTCTTAACTAATACGAGCCTAATAAAACTAAACCAAGGTGAGACTCTACTGGACAGCAAAGCAATACCAAATATACAAAGACTCAAGGAGCGTCACAATCACTGCACAAGTATTCTCACACACCAACAGAAATATATCCTTCGAAGACCTCCACAGGATAAATTTACAGATGGAACCACTGGAGCTGCTAGAGGACGTACCCAGTGGCACGACACACCTCTATTACCTTATCATCCTCCCAATACTTCTACTACTGTCTCTCCTCCTGTATGTTTTCTATGTCCTCAGAAAGAAGGCTAAACCAGGATCGACAGAAGGAGACCAGCTAAGACCTACACCACTACAAATCTACCCTGGACTTCCATGCCAGTTGTCGCAGGAGCTCCAAACTTAAGGAGGGAGGAGTTATGACACATCTCCCGGAAAAGTACCAGTGCCGAGTCAGCAAAGGCTGCTTTTATATAAATACAGCCACCGACCAGCAGGCAGGCAGTTCTCCATTCACCACCAGACAGTTCACATCTAATTTCATATATATAACCAATTGTTCAGTTATTATTATTATTATTTTTTATATTGTAATTTCTAATAAAACTCTTTTTAAAAAGGCTAGTCCAGGCTCTTGTACCATAACTTCCATTTACATGATCCTAACACTAACGACCCTCCAAGTATTAGATTAGGATTAGAAACGGGGGGGGGGGGGGAGAGCCACATCCCACTGCGACCCACAAGACGAGGTCTATTGTGGATCCTCTTAAATTATAGCACAACCCCCAGCTTTGCCCTGCTAATCAATCCTAGCGAAGCTGACAGCGGCTCCCTCATGAAGCTCATAGCTTCGGGATTGCCTGTCCCCAATTGAGGAAACCTTATCCTCGCCAGGCCGGCGCCACTCACAAAGGATGTGCGCCAGGGTTTCTTCCCTGATTCTTGCAGAATCGGCATACCGCACTATCTGCAAGTTATAGATGGGTGCATGTGTCTCTTCAGCCTACAATGCCCTGTTAGTGGACCCACAATTAGCCTTATATCCCTTCGGGTATGGCTCAGTAGATCTCTGGTAAATTTAGGCAAATGTCTCTTGATAAAGAGCTTTGCCTCTGCCTTTGTCCTGGTATTCTCTCCCACCAACGCAGATGCTGTTCTTCTATCCAACCTTTGATAGAAGTTTGAATAAATGGCCTATAAAAATATCCTGCGAACCCTCCCTCGCTAGGGCAGCCGCCCTTTCTTTGCTCAGAAACTCTCCAAGTATACATATAGATAAACATTTTTGATTATAAGAAAAATTTATCAATTAAAATTGCGATATATGAAGTAAGAAAAAGGCAGATGTGTGTGTGTGTGTGTATCTTACGAAATTCTTTGGAATTAAGAAATCCAGCCATGAAATTTGGCCATTTAAGACAACCTCTTCCTGGTTATTGGGTTCAAATTGAAAAGCAACCTTTACTTAAAAGCGGTTATAATTGAAAAAATTGTGAAACCTTATTGTATATTGTGTTCAGAGGAAAAGAACGAGTGGTCTTAAGGAGAGTAACAATAATTAGCATCTGGTATTTTATCCGTCGTTGCATGCATATTGGTTTTTGTTCCTGATCGGTTTCAGATTTTCATCCATAGTCAGAGCAAATTCACCAAGTTCGTGTAGAGAGTTCACTACAACGCAATGTTTCTATTACACTCGGCATTTGTTGGTTGCATATGTTTATGTGGGGAGGTTATAAGGTTATGTTACTACATGTGTGTCTGTGTTTCATGACAAAGTGAAATTATTATAAATTGTGATCAGGCATTAGAAAAGAGTGTATAATAAATAGCACGTTTTGAAAAATATTTTACAACTAAATTTTAATAGTGTTGTTAAGTATGCTCAGTGTTTTATCAAGTCATTTTTATTAGTGGGCGGAGGGTGGGGATATCAGGAGTAAACTGTACTAATAAGAATGGATAAAGTTTAAAGAAAGGCAAGGCAAAGTTTATGGACAGTCAAAAAGCTTGTACAAGTAATAAATAAATGCGAAATACAAGCAGGGTTATACAGGAAATAAGTAAGAAGGTTGGCAACAAACGTTATTATTTATTTTATTTCCTTTATTATTTATTTTAATATTATCTGCAATTTGAGTTTCCTGCCAATCTTCTTACACATCAACTTACTTACATAATTTATAGGAAAACTATAAATTTGCAAGCTACGACGGATAAAATACCAGATGTTATCCAGCATTGCGGACCCATCCCATACTCAGCAATAATTAAATATGAAATTTCTAATTTATGTTGAATTTCAGCAATAATTATTGAATGGTGCTTTTGAAAATTAAATTTTAAGATCTAAGGTTTTTCGAATAGATGCGCACCTTCCATGAACAATCATTGCACGAAAAGTAAATCATATACCAGTATCATGCACCGTATCATTTTCTAAAATTCACTTTGTATTATGGTGAGGAGTTTTTTCGGCTGAATTTAACAATCCAATGGAGTCAAATCTTATACAACAATGCCTTAGACATTTCATGATTTCTGGTTTCTGAGCGAATGAAACCATCTGACATTTATTCCCATATGCTTAAGCAATACCGTGCAAGAATAGTGCAAACTTCTTCAAGGAGGTTATTAATTCCAAAGTGGTCGAACAAATTATTTGCAACTGCGGTAAAAATCAATCGAGGTTTCAACTATAGCACTTGAATTCTCACATGGATACTAATATTCAAGAAGATGGAGATTTCAGATCCAAGAATGAAGACCGCGATCCTGAAAAAGCGACATAATTTGCAGTGACATGGAGACTTTTACTGCAAGAAAATGTTCGGCCTTATGCTGACGGCGCAATCACTGTTTGTAGTAATTAAAACTTAAGCTGGCAATTTTTGCATGATCTCAAACCGTCAGTTTTTTTGTTATACGTCCCCCCACATGAAATCATTAAGTGGCGTAAATCACAGCAACGAAGAGAACTTTTCATAGACTTTGAAAACCAACAAATAATTAGCCCACACTTGAGGACAAAGAATTTTTTATTGCTGGCATAGAAAGTAGTAGAGAGATGGGATAAGGGTACAATATTTGGATTATGTTGATAAATACGTATGAAACTTATGAGATTCTGATAATAAACCACATTAATATCTTAATCACTTATTTTTTCATATATTGATGGACCTACATAAATTTGAATTTCTAAAATAATAGGGGCGAAGAGGTGGAGTCAGAGAAAGAGTCAAAAATTAGGATGATTTTGAACAATTTGTACGAAAATACGTGATAAATCGGGCAGAGATGGAAAATGCATGTGTTAATATGGACATGTAATGAAATGTCCTGTAAATGATTACGCTGACCAATGATGAAATGCCATGAGAAAAACAAATCATATTTGCTAGAGGATTAATCAACGTAAATTATTGCATAATTAAAATACACGATGTATAATACTGAACGGAAGTAGTCTACATTTATCGCAATGTTACACAAATCTTCAACTATAAGGGCGTAAGGCACAATTAATTATTAATTGTTCATTCATAATACTAATGATTAATTATTAATAAATGAAAACATGAATGGTATCATAATTTTATATAATTTACCCTTGATCATACTGTACATGGAGAGTAATCAGTCTCGACGTGATATCCTTAATAAACCAGTCACTTTATAACACAGAAGAGATAGCAAATTTCATGTTTTTAATTCATCTGTCCATGAAAATAAAGAATAAAATAACCTTTTAATGCCCAGTTTAGTAGGGCACTTAAGTACATCTGCTTCCTTCATGTATGGTGGAAGTAGATAATTCTCCTTCATTTTTATTTTTATTTTTCCCCTTTTAGATAGCTAGCTGCAGTTAACAACAATGTAGCCACAGCCAGACAAAAGACGCCACCACAATTACACAATAATTATAAGAATTAGCTAGCTGCATTACTCGACCATTACAAGGTCAAACCTGAAGAACCCGCGGCTGGTCGTGATTCTTGCAACTCCCTTCACCATCCACTAATCCTTACTACCTTACCTGTTGTTCTTCAACTCATACTATAGCCTTAGGGTTATCTAAATTTTTCAAGTCTTTAACTAATTTACCCGTCATCACCTTCAATTGAAAAGATAAATAATTAAACAACCAAATCAAAACTTTAGATTAGATTAATTTTAACTATCTGTGATTTTGAAACATGTTGTGCAAACTGCAAGATGTTTTGAAGATACGCTAATTTTATCACCATTAGGATATCTTGGCAAATAAAATTTAATACTGACTTGAAAATAAATGAATTAAATAGAACTTGTGCATTATCATGTTGTACGATTATTATACGTAATATATGCGAATCTGATTGGAATGGAATGGGTTTAACGATCCTTAACTTTCCGTCGATGCAAACAATAATTATAGACTAACGAACATACGTATATCTTAAAATAATTTATAAAGATGAAACAGTTGACCGAATAGGAGAGCTAACAGATATTTATAAACGGAAACCTCCAATGGTCTTCGTTCAATGTCGGAATATTTCCAAATACATTCTACGCTGAATTTCTCGATAGTTACCATTAAGTAAAAAAAAACTCGCCATAAATACTGATGGAATGATGGTGTCTAGGTTTGGAGGTTTCGAAAATGTGTTATTCTAGAAAAGTTTCAACGTTATTTTATCAAAAAAGCTTTTTCTTTGACCACTTCCACTTCTATACTTACATAGTACATACTGAAACGTCCATTGACCCCTTTGATCTAATGGATATTTACACTAAGACTTCATTTTAATTATTGTAATAAGGTTATGGCTCTTCCACACTTCCGTTTCCCACGTGTTATTGCTCTGGAGTAGGTAACTGAGGAGTAATGCAGGCTGCTTTAGGCAATGGAGGGCTCTCGCCTAAGAGAACTTTGTTGAACTAGTTGGTGGATCGGTGAACCATTCAACATCAGAGATATTTTCCATGATAGCCTGCTTTTTTTGGTCCATGTTATTACACTGTTTTGACAAAAATGGGGATGGGCGAACAATCGAAACCGGAAGATGGCCACCAAAGAAAGCAGGCTATCACGGAAAATATCTCTGAAGCTTTCCAGTTCTGCAGAATCTACCACAACTATTGAACTTTTCAAGTTTGAAGAGATGTAACAAATGATCTTTACACTTTACAATTTTTCTGGTGACTGATTGTTCCCTGCAAAGTTGATTTTGTGGCTGACTGTTATGTCCCCTCAGATGAAAGGCTTTTCTTCAATTTCTGTTGCCACAAGAGATCGCTTCTAGATGAGAGGTTAGCTACGACATTGAAGCTCATATATCGCCAATATATTGAGGTGGGCATGTCAGAGAGTGTAATGAGAGTGTCAGAGAGTGAGGTGCGCTTGGAGGCTAGATACTGGGGCGCCATGATGTGGTTGCTAATGGTACTGTTGAATCCATCTTTGTCGTAGCGAATTTGCTGGCGATTGTTCCAGCCAATACATACCATAATTGACATAACACTAATTTTTGTTTTTTGAGTTATTTTGTTCAATCAATTAGACACACCAAACAAACACACACATAAGATCTGAATCGCAAAAACATTTTTTTCCACAAACATTTTCCGTGATAGCCTGCTTCATTTTGTGGTCATCGACCGGTTTCAGAGCAAGTCTGTGACTGTGCAAGTCTGTGTTGTCACATTGTCTGAAAAACGCATCCTAAAGATGGGCGAACGCCCGAAACCGGTCGATGGCCACAAAATGAAGCAGGCTACCACGGAAAATGTCTCTGATGCTTTCCAGCTCTGCGGAACCAACCACCACAACAACTATTTTTTTTTTACTGCTTAAAGGATCACAAAACTATAGTTCCAGTGAAACTCATTTAAGTAAGAGTAAGTAAGAGCATATATATAAAAAAAAATACATAAATTTATTGATGTTTAATTCACACCAATGTTTGTTTTCAAATCATTATGGTTTTCGATACATTTAGGTTAACTAGTTTCGTTATGGAACCGAGTTAAATAACCGTCAAGGATAGATAATTCTTTTTCCACCAGCAATTATGGTATTCCAACGCTTTAAACAAGATTACACTCCCTAATTTTATCCCAAATTGGACTTCCTTAAATATTATTATCTTCAAATTTATTACGTTATATCACTAAAATTCTTACATTTTTAGTAGTTATACTAAATTTAGTATAAAAAGTTTGTGAATAATGTTGACAATTTTATATAATTATGACAGTTGTTAAAAAAAGAGAGTTTTTCTGGTTAACTGGTTATCCTTGAACAAAAACTTTTTTTTTTCTTTTTTTTTTTTTAAAGAAGTACATTTATTTATTTTTACATTTTTTAATAACCTATATTTATGATTTGCTCCTTTTAAACTGATTGAATAATAAAACAGATTATGCAGTTGGTTAATACAATTATTAAGAAATCAGACATACACACAGATTAATAAGACATGTGCACTGAATGTGACTAACATTAATAATTATATTTTATTAACATTCTTATTACTGTTATATAATCCTTTTAAAATTATATAATATTAACAATTAATTATTAAACAAAATGTAACTAACCTTGTTATTAAATTACTTAAATTACAGCAATAAATAATTTCGTTAAGAAAATATTTAGCTAGTAATTTAGTTAATAAATCACTGATTTATGCCACTTAATAATTAATTATTTCTTATTGATATTAATTATAGAGAAATTATATAATAAATTCAGCAAGTACTGTGTCAACATATTGTCAGCAACAATGCTTAAGGAGCCACAATAAAGTAATACATTATATATATTTGTTTATATTAATAACTACTATAGGATACTGATGATTCATAAAATAACAGAAATATCAAATAACTAGCTATATGTGGCCTGATAGTGTTGGTGGTTTGAAAATGCGGTCATCCAATATGACAAATATAGATGATAGCCAGCAACACAGTAACGGTATTAGGCTGAACTTAATGCTGATAAATAATGTTTCTTTTAACAGAACCAAATAATGTAGGTAGTACGAACAAACATACAGCCATTACACAATGACACGGAAATAAATTCAATTTTTTTGGACATTTTTAGAATACACTACCCATTATTACAAAGTGTTCTGTGCAGTACAAGAAGTAGGGATCCATTTTACTCGGTTCAAAACTCACGTGCAGTTTCATTATTGTCCTTTAATCAGGCTTAAAAAATTTTGCCTTACAATTTTCTGCTAAACGAATTTTTATACTAATGTTTCCATTATTAAAAGAGATATTTAAAATTTAGTAATTCCCGGTACTCATCATTTTTATGAAGGCCGGTAATATTAAATTTAACTTTTTTAAGTTTTTCCGCTGATAGCAGAATTTGCAATATCGAGTGCTTGCAACGTTTCAGAAAGATTTTTTTAACGTTTCAATCATTTGTTCTTTCAAACTTGATATTTAGGAAAACAAGTATGTTTGCTTTAATTGTAGGATGTAAAAGGAAATATTGTCTAAATCGAGTATTTGCCAGGGAAATTACATGAGACTGAAATCCAAAAAATTAATTCCGTGTCTGAGAGGTATGCGTTTGTGAAAGCCTTATTCAAAAACATTAATAAACCGCAATGATTTTGATATTGTTTTTTTTTTTTTTGCTTTTGGATATCACAGTAAAGTAAGAAGTAAGTAAGTCCCACTATATATATATATAATATCACAATGTTTCAAGAACACCCTGATAATGGGTTGTGAAAATACTTTCAAAACATCTAATGAGAAGTGAAATGTTGAAAATGTGGGTGGGTCCGCAATGCTGGATAACATCCGGTATTTTATCCGTCGTAGCATGCATATTGGTTTTGTTCCTAAGGAACAAATACCGGATGAGAAGTGAAATCTTCTATAACCTACTTAATTCAGTACTAACGCTCTCAAAATTTGGAGCAAGCATGCATTTTTTTTGTTTCTAGTTTGATTTCTGTAGTATGAAAGTGGATATTGAAGCAGGACCTTAAAAGTGGAGCTATATTTAATAGGGAATTCTGATTGTGAACTTCAGACACAGTTGATGTAATCCGGTGATCATAATTTTCTCAATGAAATCACCATCTGTAGTATTTTGTCCTTTGTTATACTATTTATTTATTGGTGGTGATATTGTAATAACATGGCAAAGTCATTGACATCGGCAAAGTACACCAAAGAAATAATAAATTACAACTAGTGGTTCCAGCCAGCTGCTATCAACAAAGGGTGAAAACAGTAACACTGTTAGCCACCAGATGTAATGGAATCAGATATTAGATGTAATGGAATCGTTTGATGTGTGATTCCTGGAGTAGCAGATGTCTTGAAGAGGGCGGAAGTTAGTTTGAGAGATTTGGAAGTTAGTGCTCGAATTATTAAACGGTTTTTTTATATAAAAATAAACTGTATTTTAACAATAATTTAAACGTGATAAATGGTAACTAATAACTATAATAAAATACTTAATAATAAATAGAAGATAAATAGCTGATAATTTAGAATGGTTAAAATAACGAACTAAAGTGCACAACTACGAGAATGATAAGTTGAATATAACTGTGAATTGCCGCTCGTGTATAGTTTGGTCGTAGATGATATAATAATAATTTCGTCATATATCATAGAGTTTATATATACTGTTGTTCACAATCATACCAAGACATCTGTCTTAGTGTGCAGCCTTGTGCGACCTTCGTAGTTTGCTGCCCTTATTTAGTGGCAATACTTATCGCGGTGCCTGCCTTTTGATGTGAGAATTGATGAAAAGGCTTTGTTGTTTGTTTGGTTGACCGCGGCTGTCGGCGGCCAACAGTGTTACTGTTTTCACCCTTTGTTGATAGCACCTGGCTGGAACCACTAGTTGTAATTTATTATTTCTTTGGTGTACTTTGCCGATGTCAATGACTTTGCCATGTCATTGTAAAAAAATAAGAGACACTACTAACATATTTGTAATGATTTCATTAATTAAAAATATTTATTTATTGTAAATATACAAATTTACAAAGTGCTTCAAGAGTACCAGATACAACATCTTTTCCTCTTCCTTTATAGTAACTTTTTGACTATTTTATTAAGCAAATAGATTTGTTGGGAAAAATGACAAATAAAAAACCCAACTCTAACACAAACCTATTACTAATGTGGTGGACTAATTGTATGTCTTGTTTTTATGTTTATAGCTGCTCCTAGTGTTGTAACTGCCTATACTTTTAATTAATGTATTGTCATTAATTGAAGTATTTGCACACAAAATATGGCAACAAGTTTCTCGCAGTATATCTTTGATGTAATGTACCTGCATTTTCTCATGTAATTTTCTAATTGGGGTGTATCTAGGAACATCAATGGCAAACTTTAAAAACTTGTTTTGCATTCTCTGCAATTTCCTTAGGTTGTGGTCTCACTAGTTATACTTCAACATGGAGCAGTAGTAATGATTTACTTTAATAAATAAATAAATGAGCGAGCGGTGACATCTTGATAGTGAGCTGACAGGAACTGCTGGTTCATCCTTATTGCTTGATTGGTTGATCAAATACTTGTAGTCTTTTCCAAGGCTCGTAGAAGGCTGAAGCTGATTTAGACCACCAAATCGGAACATAAGTACTTTTATATTAATTTAAATAATAAAACTCCTTATTTTAATTAATATATCTCAAAATATATATAAGGACAATAAAAAAATGGTGATTGGTAAGATTTTTTTAGATGTTCTGCATGAAAAGTGAACAAAAAATTTATAAGCATTGATATAGAAATGAATAAATCCAAATTTATTGGCACTAGTTAAGCGTTTCTTGTTCAAAGCAAATATTTTGAAATTCTTGTCAAATCAAATTTTAACATTAACTTAAATAGATTAATAATATTTTAATAGAGAAATTTATATCAATAACCCTTCAAAATATACGAATGTAAATAAATATACGTGTTTCAACTAAATTGGAAATTAAAATAAGTTATTCCAAACTAGTAACTTGTAAACAATAGCAATACAATAAATAGAATAAAATTAGATTCATATAAAGGACCTTGTGTACAATATATTAGGTAAGTTAGTCTAGTTATAGTTAAAGGAAGTCCATTCTATATACAATATATAATATGTAATGTAATGAATTATGATGGATGCTGATGATATAGAATCTTTTTGTAACACTATATATGTATGTCTAAGAGTTTTAAAGAGGTGATACGTGAATTTCTTATGTAATTATTATATGGTAATACTGTTTCCATATTCAATGAGACGGGCAGGATGTTCTCAAAAGTATCTTATGTATTATTAGTTATAGTTTGGCAACAGGATGATATCAAGCATAAAATTCCTTTCTTCTAACTAAGCTAAAAACAAAACATACGAATAACTACAACTTCAATAATGAAAATCAACTAGGAAAATGCAACTACTTATATATTATAAGATTTTCTTTTTAGCATTTTTAAATGATTTTAATTTAATATTATTAAATCGACGAAAATATTCGAATGATAGGATTTAATTTTATTTTGCTATCTGCAGAAAGTTGAGTTCATTTTTGTAAAAGATTGCCTTTTAGGTGACGAAATTATGGTATGAATTGGAATTTATTGTTTAAATTACTGTGTATACGAGTATATTAGTAAACAAAAATATTACCTTTCTCTTCCTCATCGTTTTGTTCTGTTATTACAATGTACATGTTTTTCTTTTCTTTTTTTAAACAACTGTTTCAATGTATCTGCATTAGTTCTCTCTTTTGCAAGTGAATGTATTTTTATTTTCCGTTTTCTTTATTTTCTTTATTTTTTTAATTTAAGACGCGTCCACATCTAAGGCGCGCCGGTAGCCTTCTAAGTGCACTACCGGCCTCCGGACAATGTTCTCTCGTTACAGACAACACTCCTAGGAAGAAAAAAATCTTAAGGGCAGCACAGCTGGACTCGAACCCGGTTCCTCCGCGTGGGAATCCAGTGCGGTAATCACTTAGCTAATCCTTTGTCTTATTTATTTCTGTTTGAGGTTGTTCTACAATTTTATTTTCACTTTTATTTCATCATATTTATTTGTTCAGCAAAAATCATTGCAGTTCAAAAAGTTATCCGACTCCGCCGACGGTCTTAGGCCATGGATTATACTTATATATTTATACTTTCTTGTATCTTTTTCATATTACGTAAATTAGAATTTTGGTATTATTCGTATATTTAAATAAAGACATTATTATTATATAAATACACACCAATTTCTTAAAAACCACTTTTTCAGACTCAGGGGACCTCAAAATTTATATTTCAAGTGAAAACTCGTTATAAAAAAATTTTACACGATTATAATTTCTCTTATGGGCAGCAAATGAAACTAAACATCTTGTATTAAGCATTCATACGACATTCTCTTGCTGCAATTTACAGAGTTATAATAAACAAATTCTCTTAATTGAAATCTGTATAAAAATTTAAGTGACTTCAATATTTATTAAGGATGAACATAAATAAAAGCGACAATCGTAGAAAGTTGATCGATCATCCAGCTCCCCCTGAGCCTAAAAATATACTCTTTTTTTTTACGGGTATTTACACCGTTCAGTGCATCCCGTTTGGGTTTCAGTCCAGTATTCTCTATCTCACCGCTCCCCCTTACGTTGACCTCTAGGCGTTAAAGCCTCCAAAACGCCGTCCATCCATGACTTACTTGGCCTACCATGGCGTCTTCTCTCCTCCAATGGCCTGTAGTGGAGCATATTTTTTGGCCATCTTTCTTCACTCATCCTCATAACATGACCAGACCAAATTAACGTGTCTACGTCACGGATAATGTTTGCTAGACACAGCCGCATGCTCCGCCATATTTACGGGTTTGGTATATGTTCCTATCTGGAGGCTCCATAGCTTCGCCTCCAGAAGCCCATCTCCATGACCAGTAGAGTTCTTTCTAGCTTTCTTGTAAGCGTCCAGCATTCCGAACCATAGAGGGCTACACTTTCTATGAAGGCATGATATATTTTTCTTTTAATTTCCAAGCTTACCTGTTTGGACCATAAGACAGAATTCAGTGCCCTCACGATGTTCCTATAGGGCTGGCTTTTCTTTAATAAAATGTCCGCGTCACTGGTCCCCATTTGGTTGATTGAAAACCGTAGATATTTGAAATCATTTTTACCGTGGAAATCAATCAATCAATCATCATCAATCCTCTGTTTCGCCACAAACCATATATTCTGTCTTTTGTTTGCTGACTTTGAATCCCCACTTGAGGAATCCTTTATTTAGTTTCCTCATCATATATGGCACATCGTCGACATCTTCCGCTTTGATGACTTGGTTGTCAGCAAACTGCAGTGTATATGGTGTGACTTGTCTAACTCTGATCCCCATACCTCGGCACTTCCTTTTCCATAGGTCCAGCACATGTTCCCCATAAATATTAAAAAGAGTGGATGGTAGCAAACATCCTTGCTTTAGCCTCTTGGTAACTGGAAAATTATCTGTTACAATACCATATTTGGACTCTTGCTCGTGCAATAAATATCTACTTACATGCAAAAAAATCAAATAAAAGCGACAGATTTATAACTATGTAATTAGTAGACCATGTTAATATACTGAAATAAACCTCGTCTTCCAGGAAAACGGATTTTCTTCAAACTCAAAATATTGGTAATATGTATAATTCTTAGTAATATTGTATATAATAAAGTGATAGGCTCAATAATATAAACAAATGGCACTTTAGTGGCAATTCTAACATGTCCCCAAAACCAAACTAAAGTGCAATTTTTCCAGAAAAATGTATCAAATAAAAGTTGTAACTATTTATATGTTACATATTATCGTTTGAAGAAAATTATTTCGAGGCATTTTGGAGAAAATCGCAAAAAGGCAATAAAATCCATTGAGCGAATTAAAGGCGATTTCTACAAAAAACATTATTATCGGGTATTCCTGGTAGCATCTAGGCAAAATAACAAGCAAAGAATTTGCTGAATTTTTCTTTTTTAGCTACACTGACATCACACACACAAACACACAAAGAATTTTTAATCATCACTTTGGAACTCTAGGGACTTCGGTTAAAACTCGATATCGAAAATATGAAACGATTGCAATGCTTCTTCTAACTAAGCAGTTAGAGAAAGTAATAATAACTGCAATCAACTCAAATAATTATAAACATAGAGAAATATTTTTTATGGCTAAATATGAACAATGAATAGAAAGAGAAAGTACATTTTTGAGAAAGTATAGAAATGATAATATAGTACTCTGTCACTTGATTTGGTAATCTATCTTTTGTTTTCCAACAATATAACTATGATGTTGGCATTAAGTATGTAATTCTATCACAAACACCTAAATTAAAATGTACTAAGTCCATATTTTAACTTGTTTCTCTACTACAGTGATGACGTTGTAGTTTTGTCTTTGTTTAGTGAAAAAAATGTATGCCTAAAATTCAAATAAGATTTATTTTCTTAGTTTATGCGGACTTATGGTGGGTGAGTTTTGCCTGTCATTTCCGTTCTAATAATTGTATCAGTTTAAAACAGGGACTGTGTGAACATTTACATGGCTCTCTCCTACTACTTCTTGTTCGTCATGTGGCTTGCCTTCGTCGGACGTTGGCAATCATCACCGCTACAAGATGTTATATGTAATACATACTTATAACCTTACCAAAAAACCTGATTTGGAAAGTGAAGAAGACTTTTACCTCTCTCCAACCCACTAATAACAAATATATCAAATGCCTCACTTTCGGTTATTACACTTCACGATTATAGCGTCAAGATGTTTGGTATACCAAAAAATTCCAAAAAAAGTGTTATCATCAAAATGTATAAGAAAGAAGATGGTATTGAAGAAGACACTGAAAAAGATGGATACTTCTCAGGCTTTAATAGACACTTTTCTCTAAAGAGAAATTTAATAATGAAACATTATAAAATTGAACAGGTTACAATATGCTTAAAAACTCACTGATTGTGGAAGCTAAAAGTTAAAATAAACTCTCTACCCGAACTTAATAAGAATAAATCATAGATATTTTCCGTGATTGCTTGCTTCTTTTTGTGATCATCGTCCGGGCGTTCGCCCATCATCAGGATGTTTTTTGTCAAAACAATGTGATAACATAGACTTGCACGCTCAAATACGCTCAATTAAGTGTATCAACTGTATTTGCTGTGTGCATGTCTATGTTATTATACTGAAAAAAAAAACATCCTGATGATGGGCGAACGCCCGAAACCGGTCATGGTCACAAAAAGAAGGAAGCAATCACGGAAAATATTTGTGACTCGTATATAGTCTACACATATAAATGCCTATCATATTTATGTGATGCGTTTTTCCACGAAAATTGTTTTCTTTAGGGGTTCTGAGGGCTACATACTTTCCCCTAAAGGACCACTTCTATACAGTGTATGTTTGGATAACCTGTATATTCTGAATGTATATTAAATTTATTGTTAATTATTAAGCTAAATGGTTAGCGTACTGGACTCCCACGCGGATGACCCAGGTTCGAGTCCAGCTGTGGTACCCTTGGATTTTTTTTTCTTCCTAGGAGCCTCTAAAGCTCACTGTCCAGTGATGGACAGTGTTGTCTGTAACGAAAGGACACTGTCCGGAGGCCGGCAGTGCACTGAGAAGGCTCCAGGCGCCAATGTCCATAGATGTTGACACGACTTACGTATGCATGTTGTATGCAAGTCTACGTAGTCTATGTTATCACATTGTTTGACAAAAACATCCTATTGATGGGCGAACGTCCGAAACCGGTGGATGACCACAAAAACAAACGCTATCATGGAAAATATCTCTGATGCTTTTCAGTCCTGCAGAACCTACGACAACAATTGATAACAATACACTGACGATGGATGATGAGAATTCGAATCCGAGCAGAAAACTACAAAAAGAAGC
The DNA here is from genome assembly GCA_011037195.1 of Triatoma infestans. Taxonomy (NCBI): domain Eukaryota; kingdom Metazoa; phylum Arthropoda; class Insecta; order Hemiptera; family Reduviidae; genus Triatoma; species Triatoma infestans. Next base: position 4,785 of record JAAEAF010008228.1, on the reverse strand, counting down.
ATACTATATGAACAAAATCTCAGATCGACACTATTAATTAAAAGTAAAATTTCGATTTAAACATTAATTATACGTATATTTTATAATAACTGATAAACTTTACAAACATATTAATTACTTCGAATCAACAGGTTGAAAGCGATATGTACAGAAATCCCTCACTTAATTACAATTTATAATTATAAATACATTATATAATTATAGCCTTTTATTAGAAATTAGAATTCCCACAAATCCAATTTTAAAAAAATATGTATATATATATATAACCAAATAGGCATGAACATTACAGTCCGTTCGCCTAATTAAATCGGACTAATAAAAAAGGAAAAAAAACTACATCCTAAACAACAAAATATTAATGTATGTATCCAGTTTTTATCCAATTAATTTTAACATGATCAACCATTAATAGTGTTTGTGAGTGTACAATTGGCCCTGACCTCCTACATCTCCATGGGTAGGTAACTTTTTTCGTTAGTTGTACCGCTCAATAATTATACTAATCTATCTTGGACAGCAAGTTTTAATTTTATACTTTTTACTTTCTCTTACTTACTCCTGGATAAAAGGAAGTATTGTGGTCGCGTCAGATATACGAGTCGGGTTTTTGATAAAATTTTTCACCACAAGAAATACATGTTTTGAGGTCCTCTGAGTCCGAAAGAGAGGTGGAGAGAGTGAGAGAGGCTGTATATGAACAGTTAGCTCAAAAACGAAACATTGCAGAAAGATCAAATTTGATATTTTAATAATAATAAGAAGAAGTAGTCCCTTTTAGGTTACTCCTTTTAGATTTGTTTTAATAAATGGTATCCTTCAACGATCCGGTATATATTTTAATTTAACATTCGTGTCTAGCGAGGTTCCCCTAGTTTCTATGAATTGATAAAAAAAAAAAGAAAACTGAATAAAAAGAAACTCAATAAATTACAAAGCTATTTTACTGTATTTTTATTTTTATTTATTCAACTGTTTACACTGTTGACTCATCTGAGGTGACAATAAATGACTATAAAATATACAATGAAATAACTAATTGTATAATAATGATAATAATAAAAATATTATTCTATTTTAAATTCAATGTGCAACCTTGTTATTGTTATAACTGTATATGTATAGGTATAGGTATAGGTATATATATATACTAAATTAAATAGGACAAAAAACATTAAAATAATAATAAAATACGAAATAAAAAAAATGTTAATACAACAGTTTATTTACAACAAATATTACGTAATTATATATCTACACTTGCTTGCAATGTTTGTTTGGATAACACTGGCACATTTTGTACACACAAAGTTAGGGGACAAAAAACATATACCTATATACCTAGAGGTTCGTGACTTTGTTCTCACAAAGATTACTACTAGTATTTACATAGTTTACATTAGTATATAAATGTAACTTAATGTTTCTTTTATAACTATAAAGATAGTTTAATAACTAACTGACTACAATAAAAAAAAATAAAATAAAATAAGATTTCTAATGATAATTCTTCATTTATTTATACATTTTATGTATTTAAATTCCTTACGAAATATCTACTACTTTAATATAGTCACTGTATCTTGGATACAACACTATCATGACTGCTGCCTGCATCTTGGCGTAATTTATTTTATACTTAGTCATTATATAAGAAAACGAGACTTACTTAAAATTTCTATATAAGAATAGAATTTGTTCCCAATAATAGAGTGATTTATAACTTTGACTAATTGAAAAAAAATTACAACAGTTGAAAACTTAAACCGTGCTATGTGGCTTTAAAGTTCTGGATATACGTAGTATTATGAAAATATTCTGATGTATCTCTTAGTTGGCTGATCGGCCGGGGGGGTATCATCAGAAAAACATTAAATAAATTTTTTTTTAAGTGTTTTTTATTAATGGCCCGACGTTTCGACAAACATTCTTTGTCTTCTTCAGGGGCTATCTTGTAAATACAGAATTTGTATGCTCTATTACTTACTACATGTTCAATTATGTAGTAAGTAATTGAACATGTTGTAATTGAACATGTAGTAAGTAATAGAGCATACAAATTCTGTATTTACAAGATAGCCCCTGAAGAAGACAAACAATGTTTGTCGAAACGTCGGGCCATTAATAAAAAACACTTTAAAAAAAATTTGTTTAATGTTTTTCTTATGATACCCCCGGCCGATCAGCCAACTAAGAGATACATCAGATCATTTCTAACGGCCAACAACTTCTACAATTGGATATTTTAAATGTTCATAAAATTTATTGCCAAATTTGATTAAGTATTATGAAAAGAATTATCCATTTGGTTAAGGCTCAACAAATAAGGCTATAAAGTAATTATATTTTCATATTATCCCTTTTATGAGGGAAGATAATTTTAATGAATTCTCAATAGTTATCCAGCTCTGGAATTTTCTGATAGTTTGTAATTCTGTATCTCTTTTATGCCTGAAAGATTATATCGCAAGTTCTAGCTTATTCAGCATTTAAATTCCCAACTAATTGCAGATCTTACTAAAAAATACTAATATTTTTTTCTATATAATATTATTAAATTACAATTACTTTTATTTTGCTGCTCCATGATTACACCAGCTATTTATTGTAAATGAATACAGTAATAATATTATTATGCAAGCTAATGAATTTATTAAGGGTGAAGAATTGTTGATTGTTGACAAATACCTTCCAGCATTTAGTCTTAATTTTAGTGCACAAAACTGCCATTTAAAGGTTTCTCTACATAAAACAAAAACAAACAAACAAAAAAATCTGGTGTGAAACACTCATACAACTTTCTCTTACTCCAATTTTCAAAATTGTAATTGACAAACTTTATAGTTAGTACATAAAATTTAATGAAATTAAGTCGGTGTTGTTCCCGGAGAAACATTCACCACAAAACTAAAAAAAAAAAAACCTAAGTAAAAACACATTTTCGTTTACTAATTTTCCTGAAACTCGGAATTTCAACAACATATTTAATTCTAATTAATATTATTTAGATGTTAGAATCGTATAATAAACTGAACTAGCAAGTTTAGAGGAAATCGTAATCCCACCCCGTCCCCATAACTGCCCTTAAATGAATTTTCTCAAAGAAATGTTTCAAATAAAAGTTGTAGCTCTTTGTATATACAGGGTGTCCCAAGGTATATGGATAACGAATTTTTCTCGGAAACTGAAATAGCTAGAACAAAACTAAAAAATACGTGTCCCCATAGTTTTTTTGTTAGAAAACCAAATTTAATTTTTGCAAATTTTTTTTGGTGTTTTGAGAAGCGAGATACAGGCACCAAGTTCATTTTTTCAAATAGGTAGGTGTGGTTTTTATTTAACAAATAGATTCCTCTATTTTTTGTAAGAAAAATATTACTTGAATGGTTTTTTTCTTTGAGCGATATTTTACAAGTTATGAATGAAAACATGATTCCTATAAGAAATTTCTAAATGATATTATAACGGTTTTTGATTGAATAAGAAGAAAAGTACATTTTATTATAAATTTACTCCTCACTAATTACAGAATCTTGCTCGAAACTGGCCCCCACCATTAGAGAGTATTTTCTTTGGTCGTAAGGTAAAATTGGCAGGAAAAAGCATGTGTATAATATAATAGGATTTTCAAATTTAAGTTTTTATTGTAAAAAAAAAAAAAAAAAAAATTGTTCAGATTTCTTACAATGGCTCTTAACAATTTTCTTCATACATGATGATATATTTGCTACATACAAATTTTTATTTTTAACTGGTACATTTTTATTTACTGATACTGTGATGAGAGGAAGTATTATGATGGTGCCAATTTTTTTCAACGGATAGTACTCTGTTACTCTGTTACAAAGTACTCAATGAACGTGAAGTACTCTGGTTACAAATTAAAGAAAGTAAAAAAAACAAAAACGTGTTTAGCAAATGACCTGTATGCGATGTTGTATGTGAATGTGAACAAAATGTCTGAAAAGCGAAAATTAAGCAAGAAGCTCAAACTTGGAATTCCGGTTAGGTCTAGCACTGCTTCTGACGTGAATGTTTCTTGCCAAATCCAACAATCGGAAACGCACTTTTACTCTGAATGGGCTAGGCTCTCTTTTTTTATAAGAGGCATCATTATAACCATTTAATTTGACAGTTTTTTTTTTTAATTTAAGGCGCGTCAATATCTATAGTCATTGGCGCCCGAAGCCTTTTCAGTGCACTGGCGGCTTCCGGACAGCGTTCTTTCGTTACAGACAACACTGTCCATCACCTGACAATGAGCTGTGGAGTCTTCTAGGAAGAGAAAATCTAAGGGTAGCAATCTAAGGTTAGGTTGCCTTCTAGGGAAGATTGGTTAACCCTGGGTCCGTCTGGTGTGATTCCTGAGAATTATCTCCGATGCTACACGGACGGTTCCAGGATGGATGGTAGGTCTGGGGCTGCCGTCTATTTTGAGACGGGAGATCATTTGGTAGCGCCTCTTGGTGAGTGGGCCACCGTTTTTCAGGCTGAGGTTTATGCAATTCTTTGCTGTATTTTGGATGAGAGGGTGCGTAACACTAATTTAAAAGGTGTTTGTATCTGCTCGGATAGCCAGGCTGCGTTGAAGGCGCTTAATTCATGTGTCTTCACTTCCAGATTGGTGTTGGAATGTTCTAGAAGACTGGAAGATCTTTCCTCATTAAAGGATGTGCTTCTGGTCTGGGTTCCAGGTCATATGGGAATTTTTGGGAATGAGGAGGTGGATAGGGTTGCCAAATTAGGTGCCTCCTCCCTTTCATTGGTCCAGAGCCTGCTGTTGGT